>JAKOGI010000697.1:0-42500 GCA_029747015.1 Carnegiea gigantea
CTTATTTCTTATCAAAACATCATGATCAGCAATCGAAAACATCAAAACAAGAATCAAAACTAAGATAAAAATCAAAACCAACAAGATCAAGATTAAGGTTACTCACTTCAAGCTTGATAAAAGTGGAGACGAAGGTAATGTTTAGTGGTTTTGATGATGGAGGATGGTGGCTAGTGGTACTAGGATGTCGGGGGGGAGGTTAGAGGCAACCAGGGCTAGCCGGAAAACACCAACAGCAGTAGCAACTTAACGGAGGGGGCTGGACGTGTAGAGTGAGAGAGGAGAAGGAGATGTGGGTTGAGTTTGTTGTATTTTTTTGACTTATCTCATGCTTGGCTGAATTTGTAGCTCAAAAAGTAGCTTTTTACTAACAATGGTTAAGTTTAAATTATGGTTATTGGCTAGGGTAATTATGCAAACTTGCTGGGCTTTAAATGGGGCCGGAAAAAGTTGGATTCGAAAATAAAACGCTCTATAACGATAATGTTTTTACGTAACTCAAAATTAAATTTTTGTAATGTTACGAAAAACAAAATAAATTACTTAGATTAAACTTGTTAGGGCCTACTATCAACTTTTTCAAAGTTTTCGTTAATAATTAAATAAAGAAAAAAAAACTGAATTGCCAAGTGAGGGCCCAAATAAATTTTTCCCCACTGGGATGATTAAATGCAATAACTAAATTTGAGAAAATCATTAACATGAGGTAATTAAATAAATAAACATAATTTAGGGTTAGGCTATTACATTCTCAAACCATCTTAGTAAAGTCAAGATTTGCACAGTCTTAGTACTTCTCTCATAACTTTCTGCATGTAACTCCAATTGGCACGATTCAAGCTACAAGGTACAGAAGACACCTAAGTCTATACATGCTATGAATGTTATGATTTTTCAACCATCCAATAGTAATCCGTAGTCTTTCAAATGTTCCCTAAGTTCTTATTGTAAAAGAGGCGATAATTCCCTAAGTTTTTGTCTCAAACACTATTGCTACCCCTTGCTCAAAACTTTCATAATCATTCATACTATGTCCTCTTCATTCCCCACTAATCCCAATCCCCTAATCCAATCTAAGCTATACAATTATGAGGGTTAAAGATCAAAATTTACCTTGAATGAGTTTAAGAAAAAAGGAGGAGATTTGGAATGTTTTAATCCCCAACTCAAGCAAATTTAAATCTAAAAATCAAGGAAAGTAAGGAAAAAAAAACTCACAGTCATTAATATAAATAAAGGTGAAAAAGAAATTAAAAGAAGAGAACACTTGGATTAGGGTTGTGATAAACCCCAGCCATACTCAACCAAAGGGAAGAGAAGTGGGGTGGCTAGGTGGTTGGGCGGCTGGTTGCTGGTGACGATAGAAGGTGGCGGCGGCGGTAGGCGACGCGACAGCTGCGGGGTGAGAGAGAGTGCGTACGGGGTGGAGAGAGGGAACCGCGAGAGGGTGATTATGAGAGTTAGAGAGAGAGAGATTGCAAAGGAAATAGAGAGACGTGAGGAAGAGGGAGAGTGTGATGTGAGTGCCAACTGATTTAAAGTGGTGAGGGAAACTCTCTAGGGTTAGCGCTTAATGAAAGGTGCGAGAGAGTTGGAGGAGGAAGATGAAAAATGAAGGAAAAATAGTTTGTTTATATCTATATATATATATATATATATATATATATAAAATATATATATATATATATAGATATATAGCTATTTATATATATATATTATATATATATATACGTATACATATATGTATGTATGTATATACTTATATATATATAATATATATATATATATATATATATATATATAGATATATATGATACACGTGATATACATATACATATATGTATATGTATATATACAAATATAGATATATATATATATATATATATATTATATATATATAGGTATCATGTATATGTATTATACGTGTATCTAGATATATATATATTATATATATCTAGATAATAATATACCTATATTGTATATATCTACTATATAGATACATATACATATATGGATAGATATATCTATATATACATATACATATATTGTATATATAATTGTATAATTATATATATAATATATATATATATATATATATATTATATATATCATTATATATATATAACATACATTATGTAGATGGATATCATATATCTATATATATACAGATATGGTATATGTATATAAGATTAATATATATACATATACCCTATATTATATATATTATATATATGACAGATAGGTAGTATATATATATATATAAGATATATATTATAATATACTATATAATATATATAATAGACATATATGTAAGTATATAGCGATAACATAATGTATAAGAGTATATCTAGATATATATATTACATATACAATATGTATATATATATATAAGTATATAACATATACATATATGTATGTATATATATATTATATATTATATATATAATATATATATATATATATAATATATATAGTATATATAGAACATATATAATACATATATGCTATATGTATATTATATATATATATATATATATATATATATTACATATAGGTATATATATATATATATATATAGACTATACATATATGTATATATATATATATGTATACATATACATATATGTATAATATGTATATGTATATATATAGATAATAATATATATATATATATATTATATATATATATATATAGAATATATATAATATATATATATATATCTGATACATACAGGAACATATATGTAATGTATATATATATATATAGATATAACAGACATACATATATGTATATATATTATGTATATATATTACATATACATATATGCATATTACTATTTGTTATGTGATTATTATGCATATATGTAATAGTATTATATAATATATATAATATATAGGTATATAAGATATATAGATATATATAAATATATATACATATATGTATTATTATTATATTATATGTATAGTAACATATATGTATATATAATATAAATACATATACATATATGTATAAATATATATATAATCTATATATATATATATATAATATATATACAATAGTATATATAATATATACATATATACATATATACATATATTATATATATAGATATATATATATATATATATATTATATATATATATACAACATACATACATATATACAAGAACATATATATATATTATATATATATATATATATACATATATCTATATATATATATATATATATATATATATATGTATGTAGGTATGTATGTATGAATGTATGTAGTATGTATGTGTGTGTGTGTGAATGTGTGTGTGTATGTACACAACACAAACATATATATATACATATATACGAGTATACATACACCACACACACACACACCACACACACACACACACACACACACACACACACACCAATATATATATATATATATATATATATATATATATATATATATATATATATATATATATATAGTATATATATATATATATATATATATATATATATATATATATATATATGTGCACACACACACACACATATATATATACACACACACACACACATATATATATATACTTGTTGTAAACACGCATCTTGTGGGATAAGGTTTTGCAATAAAGAAAACTTCACTTGCAAAAAAGAATTTTTATTGGATTTTTTCCAAATTTTTGGGTGCAAAGAATCACAAATTAAATATTGGTTTCGCTGGATTGGCTTAAACTAACTCCTAAAATTACACCCTTAAATTACCCAGAAAAATCTAACCATCTTATGAGCTCAAGCCTTCTAGGTCGGTCCACTTCAGAAAAAATGAATGTTTATAATTATTAGGAATTTTTGGAGTTTTACATTACCGTTGGATGTATAAATTTGAAGTTGGGTTTCATTAATAAAGTTATACGTTGGTATATAAGAATGTTTCTTAAATTAAAATTATAATATCCTTTTCTTATTTTTGGCTAGGAGCATGCACACATTTAAAGATGATGTTCAGAATATGGCTTGTCCAGAAGGATCAATAACAGAAACATATATCACAAATGAGTGTCTAACCTTTCGCTCAGATATTTAAACAGAGTTGAAACTAAATTTAATCGTGCTAAAAGGAATGAAGATGATGGCAATCAACAACCCCATAAGTTATTTGTTTTCACTAAAATGGGAAGGCCATTAGGTAAGGAAACATTGAAGAACTCTTTCATGATGAATGGAAGCAAGCTCAGGATTATGTTATTAAACATTGTGATGAAGCGCAATCCTTTATAGAGTAAGAAGCTATATCTTGTGTAACATGTTTCTGATTATATCCGAGCAAGTAAAGCTTATATTTAAATTCTAATGTTTTTAGGGAGTATGAAAATGGTAAATCTTCATTACAATCACATTTTAACAAATGGTTTGAAGATCGGGTAAGTAATATTATCCATACATATGAATGAATTAATTCATATAAGTTCTAACCTTTTTTTTTAAAAAACTTTAATGTCACTAATTTTTGGACTCAGCTTGGTAAAAGAGAAAGTTGTGAGCTCCTAATTTTGTCACAGTGTCCAATGAAGAGGGTTACTTACTATAATGATTACTTTGTGAATGGGTATAGATTTCATACAGAAGCTCGGGCCAACAACCTGAACACATAAAATTATGGAGTGGTGGTAAAAGATGAGGACCAAAGTAGAGGAAAAGATTACTTTGGCGTGCTACTTGATATTATCAAGTTGGAGTATGACCATGAACGCAAAGTTTTTCTTTTCAAGTGTGAGTGATATGATGTTTTTAATGGAAGTGTTGGAATCAAAATAGAAGCGAATGGGGGAACATTATTGAATGTGAAACGCTTTCTCAATACAAATAAGCCATATGTTCTAGCTTGTCAAGTTAAACAAGTTTGCTATGTAATGGATCCTATGCATAAGGATCGACTAGTTGTCATAAAAACTAATCCTCGAAATTTCTGTGATGTCCCAGATGAAGACAAGGAAGATGAGAAATTGTTTGGGGATGATGATGGTTGTTGCATTGTCCGTACAAATGGGGTAGGCCCAACTTCGATAGGTCCTTGGTTTGATGTCCTAACGAGAAACGAGGTCATTGCCTAGGTGTCTCGTCCTTAACTTTAACTTGCTCGCTATGTATGGAGTGCCATGTGGTTTCTCAAGTGCTGGCTGTAGAGAGAAATATTGCCAACTAGGGCACTATTAGCCACTAACAACTTGCTAGTTGGCTGCTTGGGCTCTGCATAGTCAAGGGAGCATATGTCCCATTGGTCCATGATGGTACAACAACTCTAGTTAGGGATGATATAGAACCGGAGGTGGTGGATTCAAATGTTATCACCCAAGAGTTGCAACGACATAAGAAAAAGATGGAAAACAAAATTTATAGATGATGACCATGACTCTGAATGTGGTGAGGGTGATATGCTAGTATTTGGGGAAGAAGCTGACAAAGAATGATATCAATTTTTTTTGGCTTGCTGCCTTTATAAGTAGGATATATTTTTTCATTTTCCTGTTAAGTATTATGGTTGTCTTGGTTATATATAACGTCTCTTTTGATATGATGTTTATTAAAACCAAATATGTTACTATATGTTTGCCAATTATTTAATTGTCTTAACTGCATTTTGCACATGCATTGCATTGCAGCTTGCATTTAAGCTTTGGCAGATTTCTTTTCACGACTTCCCTTTTTTTATAGTCATACACTATGGCTTCTTTCTCTTGTGTATTGTACTTCCTATATATATATCATGCTACTTTTATTCATATTTGGCTTTTTAGCTTCTTAATGTGTAAATAGAATCATGCATCGGAAACAATAGCAGTTCTCTTTACTATTTAGTGTCATCTATGCTACTATCGACTAATGTCATCGGTAAGTTTGTTGTTAGTTATATCCATAATTAATGGAGTTTTAAATACTTGGCTTTTATATTTGTTTATTACATATGCTTTTGTTTTTGTTG
This sequence comes from Carnegiea gigantea, assembly GCA_029747015.1. NCBI lineage: Eukaryota > Viridiplantae > Streptophyta > Magnoliopsida > Caryophyllales > Cactaceae > Carnegiea > Carnegiea gigantea. Next base: position 5,970 of record JAKOGI010000697.1, read on the forward strand.
TACGTTAATGATGTATATTGTTTCAGAGGAAACTCACTTCGAGGCCAGTGATGTGTAGACTTAAGTATGGTTGACGCTTAAATTGATCGTACGCATTGACATGTCCTCCTTTAATGACCTGCACGAAGGTCAACCTCGAGTGTTGCTCCCAAGGAAGACGCCTTTGATACTCAAGTCAGTCTCAGAAAGAATTTGAGAAGCAAATTCTGAGAGAGAGAGGGGGAGAGAGAGAGAGAGAGAGAGAGAGAGAGAGAGAGAGAGAGAGAGAGAGAGAGAGAGAGAGTGTATCAAGTTGATCCAAAGTGAAAGTAAAAAGTGAGAGAATGAAGTCCCCATAAATGGGGAAAGTTGGGGTATTTATAGCCTTGCGGTTGGCCCTCACGGGTAGGAGGGTAACTTCCCCAGTCAAGAGGTCAAATTACCATTATACTCCTCCAACCCTCTTCTTTCTTTCTTGTAGTTAACTATGACTCCACATTAACTTGGTCAGTACCATGTGTCGTCTTCCCATTCAATGGGTTATTAAATATCTCACTCATTTAACCCCTCACATCTTAACAGAACGCCTTCCGAGGGGTTCAGATGAGATGTGGATTCACGTTGTCCTTCCTTTTTCCTTTTGTTTGTGTGCCTAATAGCATCATATCTGTCGCTCGCCGTTGGATGAAGGCCGACTCTCCGACTTGGCTTTGTCATGGCCAAACTAGAGAGATGGGCGCTGCTGAATCGAAAATGTCACCGCGATCCAACCGAAGGCTCGCTAACTAGGCCTCGCCATAGCCAAATCGAAGAGGTTACCATGGTTGAATGGAAGACATCGTGGCAGCCGAATAAAAAAACTCTCTAACTAAGCTTCGTCATAGTCGAATTGGAGAGGTAGCCGCAGCCAATAGAAGACATCATTGTTGCCAAATTGAAAGGTCTCTGTGTTGGCTTCATCGTAGCCAAATAGGAGAGGTCACTGCGGCCGATTGGTAGACATCACCGTGGTAGAATGGAAGACTCTCTGACTTGGCCTTATCGGGGACACAAGAGGTTACCACGGCCGATTGGAAGACGTCGCCGTGGCCGAATAGACTCTCCGACTTGGCCTCATTGCCGCGGTCGAAGGGAAGGCTCTCTAAATTGGCCTCATTGTGGCTGAATGGGAGATGTTGCCGTGGCAAAATGGAAAATATCGTCACGGCCGAATGGGAGAGGTCGTTGCAGCTAAATGGAAGATATCGTCGCGGCCGAATGGAGGACTCTCTGACTTGGCCTCATCGTGGTCGAATAGGATAGGTAGCTGCGGTCGAATAAAAACTCTCCTACTTGGCCTTATCGTGGCCGAATGGGATAGGCTGCCACGGCCGAATGGAAGACTTCACTACGGTTGACTCAAAGGCTTTCAGACTTAGCCTCATCGAGGTCGAATCGAAGTGGTCGCCTCAGGCGAATGGAAAACATCGTCGCGGTTGAATGGAAGGCTCTGCAACTTGGCCTCACCACAGTCGAATGGGAGAGGTTGCCGGGGCCGAATGGAAGACTCTCGGACTGGGCTACATTGTGGCCGAATGGGAGAGATCGCCGCTGCCGATTGGAAGACATCTCCGCTGCCGAATGAAAGACTCTCCAATTTAGCCTCATCATAGCTGAATAGGAGAGGTTGCCGCAGCCGATTAGGAGAGGTCACCGTGGCCGAATGGAAGACTCTCCTACTTGGCCCCATCGTCGCCGAATGGGAGGAGTCACCATGGTCAAATGGAAGACTCTCCGACTTGGCGTTATCATGGCCGAATGAAAAAGATCGTCGCAGCCGAATGGAAAAGGTCGCCGCGGCTAAATCGAAGGCTCTTCAACTTGGCCTTATCGTCGCCGAATTGGACAACTTGCCATGGCCGATTGGAAGACATTGCTGGGACCGAATGGAAGACTCTTCGACTTGGCCTCATCGTGGCCAAATGGGGCGGTCGCCATGGCCAAATGGAAGACATCACCGCGGCTGAATCGAAAGCTCTTCGACTTGGCCTCATCATGGCCGAATGGGAGAAGTCGCCGCGATCGAATGGAAAACATCACCGCGGCCGAATTGAAGACTCACTGACTTGGCCTCATAGTGGCCGAATGGGAGAGATCGCCGCAGCCGAATGGAAAACCTTACCACGGCCGAATGGAAGGCTCTCCGACTTGATGTATGGGAGAGGTCATCACGGTCGAATGGATGATGTCTTCACGGCCGAATGGAAGACTCTGTGACTTAGTGTCATTGTAGCCGAATGGAAGAGGTCGCCACGGCCAATTGGAAGACATCGCCACTGTTGAATGGAAGACTCTTCGACTTGACCTCATCATGGCTGAATAGGAGAGGTCATCACGGCAGAATGGAAGACCTCGCCTCGGTCAAATGGAAGACTCTCCGACTTAGCCTTATTGTCGCTGAATGGGAGAGGTTACCACAGCTGAAGGGAAGACGTCGCTGCAGCCAAATTGAATGCTCTCTGACTTGGCTTCATTGTGACCAAATTGAAGAGGTCGCCACTGCCGAATGGGAAACATCGCCACGACTGAATGGAATACTCTCCGACTTGGCCTCATCATAGCTGAATCGGAGTACTCACCATGGCCGAATGGAAGGCTCTCTGACTGGGTCTCATCATTGCTAAATCAGAGAAAGCCTACTCTGGTACCCATTGTGGCCAGACAGAGAAACTGAATGGGTAGCCCTGTGCGGTCCATCGTTATCAAATGGAAGAGCCAAGTGGAATACTCAGTTTCTCATGGCTCACATTGAGGCCCTTGCCCTTATCATCATAGAGGGAGTTTTGACAACCTAAGTGTGTATTAGCCACATACCCACTCCTTAGCCCTTTTAGTTGCTAAAGGTGTAGTGGGGTAAAAGATTGAGTTACATTCATATGATGAGTCCAGGTATCAACTGAACAAGTTGATTCTTGCATTGGTGTATCTTTAAAGCCAACTATCACACTTGATTAAATCCCTCCTTAAGGGGGTATGATGAGTTTGGTTGCAAGGCCGAAATCCTATCATTCCCAATGCCCATAACGACATTTATGGGATAAGTCCAGACACCAGCCGAATGAACTGGTCATTGCATCAGCGTATCAGTTAACCAAACTATCGCGCTTGGTTAGACCCCTTCTTAAGGCAGTAGGATGAATTCGGTTGTAAGGCCATTACCCTATCATTCCCATTGCCTATTGCAGCATTCATGGGATAAGTCTGGACACCAGCCGAACGAGCTGACCCTTGCATCAGTGTATCATTTAACCAAACTATCACGCTTAGTTAGACCCCTCGCCTGAGGGATTAGGACGAGTTTGGATGTAGGGCCGACATCCCTGATCGTTCCCATTACCTGTCACGCTATTCATGCGCTAAGTTCGGACACCAACCGAATGAGCTGATCCTTGCATCAGCATTCCTCACTATTTGGGTTTGTCGTTTAATTTTTGACTGTTTTGTTAGACTTATTGTCTTACTTTAAACCTATACGCCTCCAAACTTAATAACAATAGACTATAATCAGATATGAGGGGCCCTACGCCTCCAAACTAAAATCGAGGCTAGCCAAACATACAACAACCATGCTAATGTGAAACATGCGTTCCTTTCATGCAAGCACACAACCACCTTCTATCCAGCCTTGTTTAGCCGAAGCGTCTCGCCTGTGGGGGGTTCTTCCTTCCTTTCCAACAATTTCAAACTTACATAGCAGCACTCCCTTGCCATCCTTTGGTCTCCATATAATTTTCTCACTTTTTCATCATCCAATTCAAACTGAATGAGTAGGAGATAAGATTCCACCATGGCTTTGATGACATTAAGGGTCGATTGTCCCAAGATGACATTGTATGCTATAGGGATGTCTACCACTAGAAAGTTTGTTTCTAGGGTTCCTGAGTTATCTTTGTTGCCCACTTGGACAGGTAGTCTTTTGGCTCCAAGGGGATACGTGGCTTGTCCCGCGAACCCCACAACAGGAGTCTCAATAGCTTCCAAATCTTTTTCGTTGTATTGCAACTTCTTAAAGCATTCAAGAGTGATGATATCAATAGAACTTCCAATGTCTACAAGTATTCAGGGAACCATGGCAGTCGATATCTTGAGTTGCATCACTAAGGCATCATTGTGAGGGGTTTGCAAGGGACGCATGTTCTTCGGACCAAATGTCACGATTGGTCCCACGGGCGGGTTCAACTCTCTAATTGCTATGACCTGGCTAAGCTTCCGAATCTGAGCTTTTCGATATCCCATGTTCAGCTCCCTATCATCAATCCCTCCGACAATGGTTGCTATAATCTCCGTATTACAGTCAACATCATTATCTTTCTTTCCTTTCAAGTCATGGCGATTACGGTCCCCGCCTTCTCCTCTTCTCAAGTAGCGGTTGAGATGTCCTTGATCGGCTAACTCGTGAAGGGCTCTCTTGAGTTAGCGGCACTCAAAAGTAGTGTGCCTGTAATCCTTATGATACTGGCAATACTTGTTCTTGTTTTTGAATTTTGCCGGAGTCTTAATGGGCCTTAAGCGTCTTAGCATGGGGTTACCCTTGATCTCTATGCGAATGTTCCGATGAGTGGTGTGGAAATGCCCGACACTTTCTTTATCATTCCCAAGATGCTTGTCCCCTTGAGGACCTTTATCCTCTCCTCCTCTTTTCGTATTCTCTGGTCGGACAAAGTCATCCCCTGTGCATATCTCTGTGGCCTGTATGAAAGCCTGAGAACTGTTTAGGGCTTCTGCCAATGTTGTTACCTTACTCTCAGCAAGAGAAAACTTGAACCTTTTGGGGAGCAGTCTGCTGAGGAAAGCCGTGTAGGTAACCTCATTTTGCAAGTCTGGGATCAATACGACTTCACAGTTGAACCTCATCATGTACTCCTTCAAGTCTTCCCCTCTGACTTACTGAATTTGGGCAAGATGAATGCTAGTCTTCCGCTCTCTTTTGCTCACTATGAAGTGAGTGCTAAACAACTCAGCCAACTGGAGAAATGAGGCAATGCTCCCATCGAGAGTCCATTGAACCATTTCTGTGCGATTCTTTTCAACGTCATAGGGAAGTAACGATAGCAAGTTGTATCATCAACATCCTGGACATACATCTGTGCCTTGTAGACATCCAGATGATCGTCAGGGTTAGTCGTTCCATCAAAAGAATCAATTGTGGGCATCATGACCTTCCTAGGGCGCGTTGCCTTCATAACTGCCCTGCTGAAGGGTGTTGAGAAAGAGAGCAATTGTTCTTTCTCTGAGGCGCCCCCAATTCGAAGCAAGATTAGCCTTGGATGGCCTATTTCCATGACTGAAGACGACCCATGGTGCCTGGATAATACTTCTTGCTTCTGTCCCCCTCTTGGTGCTGACCATTCGGAGGGGGGATGGGTGCTTTGGGGTACCCGAGTCCCTATCAGGGTCCTTTCTACAGACCTAAGCCGCAAAAGAATTCTTTCCTCAGAGCCTCCTGCTTCTGAGTAAGGGGCCGAGAGGATTCCTCTTATTCATCGTACCATTCGGCTCCCCGGCTCTTGAATGCATAAAGAGTCGTGATGGTACGGGCAGGAGTAACATTGATTTGAGCTTGTCATAAGGCCTTTTTAGCTTCGATAATTCTCCAAACATCTCCGCGTTGCAAGGCGTTTTCATCCCTTTGAGGGTGTCGACTCCGAACCTGCTGGTATAGAGGTGTGTATCTTGGTGTTGGCTTATATTCGAACCCCAGGATAGGCTTGGGCTTATGCTCGATTTCCTTCATCTTCTCATACACCCCACGGATCACTGCCTCTTGGACTTGCCTTAACGCCTCTCCCAATTGTTTCGTCATGATGAACTGTTGAGCGGAGGGGCGATCCACCGTATTCTTTCCGATGCTTTATGCCGGGGAGGCACCATGCCCCCCTGGGAGGTCTTCTGGTGCTGCACGCTTACCTTTGTCTCACTACTTCAATGCTTTCGATTGAGTGTCAACCATCTTGTCGATGCACCCCACAGGCGACGCCAATCTGTTTCGAAGGAAACTCACTTGGAGGGTGGTGATGCGCAGACTTAAGTGTAGTTGACACTCAAATCGATCGTACGCACTGACGTTTCCTCCTTTAATGACCTGTGCGAAGATCGACTTCGGGTGTTTCTCCCGAGGAAGACCTCCAACACTCAAGTCAGTCTCAGGAAGAATTTGAGAAGTAAATTCTGAGAGTAAAGAGTAGACAGAGAGAAAGAGAGAGAGAGAGAGAGAGGGAGTACCAAGTTTGTCCAAAGTAAATGTAAAAAGTGAGAGCATGAAGTCCCCACAAATGGGAAAAGTTGAGGTATTTATAGCCTTGGGGTTGGCCCTCAAGGGTAGGATGGTAATTTTTCCATTCAAGAGGTCAAATTACCATTATGCCCCTCCAACCTCCTTCCCTCTTTCTTGTGGTCAATTATGACTCCACGTGACTTGGTCAGCACCATGTGTCGTCTTTCCATTGGATGGGTTATTAAATATCTCAATCATATATCACTCTTGAAAATCTATGAAATATGGCCAAATCTAAAAGGAACACAAATTCATCAGACCATGTTCACCTTGAGAGCAAGATTACTAAATATGAAAGACAACGACAAAGATATATTCATAGCAATAATAAGAAACTTCAACAGCTTGGAGTCCCTATAATTCCAACCTCCCTGAGAGTGCATCATAAGAATCCATCAAAGCATAAACAGCAAAATATAGAGCAAGATGATGATTATATACTGACACAAGATGAAGGACAAGATGACCCACCAGAAACTACTAATAAAGCCACTGTGAGAAGAACTATCTCAGACACTTGAAGGGTTAACACAAGAGCCACTAGTAGGCGAGCTATTGATTCAATGTTATCTCCGAGTATGCCCAATTAAGTGCACATTGGATTTAAATCTTTATTTTAACAAATTGGCCATTTTGTTCTTTAATTTTTCTTAATTGATTTTTATACTTATATTCCAAATTGATGCCCTAAATGAGATATCTCGGTAAGTACCAAGTGAAACTAGGGCAAATTCAGCCTATGGAGAAGGTAGAGTGTCTTCTAGATAGTTGTTTTTTTTTTTTATTTATCATATAATGGATCTTTTTTATCATTATTTGTGATATTTATTTACTTCTACTTTTAGTCAGATTGACACCAAGAGCTTCAACCCAAGGCATTGTAGAAGAGAATCAACTCACCACACCAAGTTCAGCAAGTTCACCATTTTTCTATTCTATTCTAAAATATTACTAATAGCTTACAAATACTGTGATCTTACATGTTGCTCCTCTTACGAACTTCCCCTGGATAGCAATCTATCTTGGCTTAAATAGAAGCCACAAAAACCATCTTCCAAATGACAACACTTTCATGTCATCACAGCATTAGCCACATTGATGGATTTGATATACCTTCTTAATATGTCCATACTAGATCTGGTAATGAGGATCCCTGCTTTGTAGATAACTTTTAGAGGTTACCACCCCCCCCCAAAAACTTTGTATGTCTTGGGTCTATTATTGGAATAGTCATATAGAAACTCTCGGTTTTTCAAAAACAGGGTCATGCTATGGAAGTGTGAATCAGTTGAGGAACTTGCAAGTAACACGTGCGGGAAATAAATACCTAAAGCACAAAAGCATGCATGTATACGAGTTATTTTTTTTTTTTTATCTGATGCGGTGTAATTATAGTTGGCATATAATTACTATTGACCAATTTTGCTTTTCACGTTCTTCTGGAAATTGGATTCGAACATTCATTGATTTGCTTGTGATCTTATGTGAAACTGCTGAAGCAGACGATGAATTTGATCTATTTGAATACTCCATTGTGATTTTATTATTTATCGTGGCTTCTTCCCCTAGACATGGGAAGACAAACAGATTTGGAAACGAAAAAGATATGCTAATCCAGTAAAAGTGGAGGTTGAACTCCCAACTAAGTTAGGGCGCATTGGTGGTGCCAATAGTGCTCAATTTGTCTCAGAAGCAAGATATTTAATTAAACAATGCATGACAGTAAATGTACAGAAGTGGGATTATACCGATTGACAAGAAACGAAAGTTTTTTTATGAAGTTAAAGGTATTTTTAACAACTCATAATCCTTCCCACTCCTTCCCACTCCTTTTTCACTCCTTTCCATTTCTTCCTATCCCTATCCACTCGTTCCTACTCCTTAAAATAAATATTACTCATTCTCACTCCTACCCACTTCCACCTTTTTTTTTAATTATGATTTTTATGATTAATATCAATAACTATTATCATTGGAATTATTATAGTTACTTATTATTATCATCATCATCATCATCATCATCATCATTATGATTGATTATTATTTTTTGTTATTAACTAATTATTATTATTAATTAATTATTACGATTATCATTATTATTATGATTAATTATTTTTATTATTAATTGATTATTAAATAATAGCCATTAATATTAATCATTAATCATGTATTATTATTAATAATGTTAATCATTATTATTATTTTTAAAAATATTAATTATCATTTTTATTAATATTTATTATTATTGATTAGTAACTTTTGTCATTATTAATATTAGTATTAATAATTATTATTACTTGCTTCAATAATAATAATTATTAATATAAATAGTAATTGTCATTGTAATTATCACTAATTATCATTAATAATAATCATAATAATAATTAATATTGATAGCTATTATTGATTATTAACATTAATATTATAATTAATAATTATTCTTAACATTAATAATTATTGTGATCATTACTATTAATATTAATAAGAATTATTATTGTAATTATTATTGTTAATTACCACCAATATTGGTATTTTTTATGATTTAGTATTATTTTCATCGTTAATTAATAATTACCATTATTATAAAAATTGTCAATAATTATTATTAATTAGTATTAATAATTAATAATATTAATTGTTATTATTACTAACATTAGTAATTATTGTTATTATTAACAGCAACAACAATAAGTATTGTTAACATTAATATTAATTATTATTATAATTATTACTAATATTTCGCTATGATAATAATTATTATAGTAGCTATAATTATAATAATAATTATGATTATTAAAATTGAAAATAATTATTATTATTGTTACTATTAATATTACTTTTAGTTTAATATTAAAAAGTTGTTATGATTATTATTATTATTGATTGAAATAATTATTGTGATTGTTATTGTTAATTATTATTAATGGCTAGTTATTAAATTTATCATTAATTAATAGTTATTGTAACAAAAGTTATTGTTAATTACTAATTATTTTGATTAATAATTATTACCCATTAATAACAGCTTTAATACAAATTATTTGTATTATTAAAAAGAATAATAATTAATTACTATATTTAATTAATTTTATTATAATAATTATTAATAGTAATTAATGTTATTATTAAATTATAAATAATGTTACTAATTATTATTGTAACTATTGCTACTATTCATTATTAATAACAATTGTTAGAATAATTGTAATAATAATAATAACTATAGCTACTAGTAAAATTAATTTTAATATTAATCATTATTATTATTAATATTAATAATTATTATGAATACTATTATTAATTGTGATTACTATCGTAATTATTATGATGACCATTAATAATAATTATTATTAATGACTAATTATTATTTTAATTTATAATTTGTAACTTTTGTTATTATAATCATTATTAATAATTAATAATGACCTTAATAGTAATTATTTGTAATATTCACAATAATACTTAGGATTAGCATTCATAATTAACAAAAATTATTACTGTTACGGTTAATATTAATATTATTATTAATTATTATGACTATTATTAACATTAATAATAATTCTTATTATAATTATTGTTTTTAATTATTATTATTAATATTAACAATAATTGTTATTAATGTCTCATCATTATTTTATTTATTAATTAACAGTTTTATTATTATAATAATTTATTAATTTTTATTATTTTTATTAATTTTTAAGAGGACTAACAGTATTTGATTATTATTATGGTTATTTGATTAATTAATTTTTAATTAATACTTATTAATATTTATTGTTATTATTAATAATAGTTTTAACAATAATTACTATTGTGAATATTATTAATTCTTAATTTTACTATAGTTAGTTATTATTAATAGTAGTAATTAGTTATTTTTATTATTATCAATATTAATATTAATTATTGTTATTTATGGTAATAATAATAATTAGTACTACTATGAAGAGTAATTATTATTATAATTATTACTAATATTCATTAACAATAACATTTCTTTTTATAATGAAAATAATTATTACTATTAATATTAATAATTAGTATTAATAATCAATATTAATATTGATGATTATTATTATTGATATTAATAATAATTATTATTTTATTTATTATTTTTAATTATTGTTATTAATTATTATTATGTTTAATTGATAACAGTAGTGGAAACAATTATCACTATTAATTATCACTATTAATTATTATTGTGGTGCAGAAATCGTTGACATTATTAATATCAATACCCCTACTCTGTCCCATTCCCACTCCCACATCTAACAAAGCACTCATACCTGCTCACATCCGCTTCTTCCTACTTCTACCTACTTCCACTCCTTTCTTCCTCTCCTTCCCACACTTCCACCCATTCTACTCCTGCAATATACCCACGAAAATAACAGGGCTCAAATCTCATAATTTGTCTTGTTTTTTTTCTTTTCTCAATTCCCCAACATCTTGTAATGTATATACATAAGAAATGTTTAAGTTCCCACAGGGTTCTCATGTGGACAAGGCAAGGGAGAAGCAGTGTAGGTTTGGTACAAAAAATGGTGATATGACTTAAGGCAAAAAGCATATGAAGAACATCAGATAGTGGCTGATTGTCACGATAATTTTCCAAAAGAATTAGATATCGACCTGACCTGATGAGTGGAAATGGTTAGTTGATTATTGGGACAGTACAAAATTCATGGTAAATAGCTTAAAAGTTCTCTTTTTATCATAATATACTAGAAATGGGTTTATACTAAACTACATTTCAAAGCTCTCAATATGCCAAGAATATCTCAAACTTTTATTGTGTTCTTGCTTGTAGCATCGAACTGAGATCGACACCAAAAAATGCTAGCAAAAGTTGGAACAAAATCATTTAATCTGCTAGCGCCTTTTATGCCATGGTAATTAAAGCTTGGTGGGTGCTATTTGATTCTAGAATTGCTGAAGTGCATATATGGGTAAATGATATCAAAATGTGATATTTCAATGATTTTAGTTGCAAAAAGAAGACATTACACTAGACGACGAAGATCAACAGCAATATCTGAAGGATCATATGAACCTCACTACTCACAGCTGTGGGAGATAGAATGAAAAAAGAAGGATAGGAGTTGGTCTGATAAGCATGCTGAGCAAGCATATAAGGATCTCCAAAATTTACACCAAAAGCAACCTGATAAGTATACACGAGATAATATCATGCCACATGAGGCATTGAGCTATGTTCTTAAACAAAGTGAGGCCCGACGGCCACAAGGTGTTGCCTAGGGCAACAACCCTAGCTGCCCCCTATAACTTATGAAAGGAGAGTAAGGGGGTTAGCCAGAAGAACACACACCAAGACACATCAATTACACTCTCCTTCCCCTCCCCCTGATTGCCCTACCATCGCTGCCAAGCATTCGGGTTTAGGATGTGGACACCTCTAAGGCGACTCTGGTAGCCGCCTCGTCATCGCTAATTCGTGAACTATTCCCGACAGTCGTTTCCGCATCCAAGTCAGTCCTAGTTTATCTAACAGTGGTATCAGAGCTAGAACTATTTGGATTAGCCCCGATTAATAGGTTGATAATATGATTTGTTAAGGCATGCTCGTTCATATGATTAATTGCCTAATTTTCGTAATTATGCAACTAAAAAGGCATGCTTATGTGATTATGGTGTCCTTTTATGCCCAGAACCAACTAATAGATGAATGTCTCTATTTTCATATTTGGTATAATCGAGATTGACCCCAATTTGTAACTGTGTATGCACCAATCTCTACCTAGACTGATTCTTGCATATTATGCCCTAGTTGATATTTTTTTTTACAAAGCATGCTTCTATAATTCTAATGTCATGAATTAGCTAAAGATTAAACATTTGGCCATGATCACTGATGAACAAACACGCGCAGATCGTTAATTGAATTCATGCTTAATATGTTTATTTTTTTAACAAGCATGACCCTTTATCCGTTTTTTTTTGGGGATTATATGTTGATCCTGTGCAAATTAATATGTGAGAAACCTAATAGTAATTAGTTGACTATTGTTATTGTGTATCCGAAATCGTGATTCTAGGTGCGATTATAATAAATCGAATTCATGAATGAAAGATTAGTAGACTACTGTTTTAGTGAGACCCAGACCTGAAAGCCCTACCCCCTAATCCCATGAATTCTTAATATGCTTTGTGATTGATTAAATAAACCAAGATGAATCAGATTCGTGGATGCTTGTCCTTTGTATAATTGGCATACTCAGTTCGTTATTTATCGTCAAAAGGACCAATCTTACAAATGTTAATCCATGAATAAAACTGATTACGTGACTAGATATGCAAGCATGCTTTAATTCGGAACCATCAACATGCCACAAAGACCAGACTCATAACCCTAACCCCCCTCTATTTGAGACTCGAACCCCGACTAAAAAAAAGGGAGGCAAAGGAAGAATGGGTAGAGAACGGAAATAAGGGAGCCGAACCATACCCATCAGAAAACACCGCAGAGGGGTGGCGTGCGACCGTCACGCGCCGCCGACGTAGGTCGTTTCACAATCTTCTTCCTCCCAAAGCCTCTCATCATCGCCGATCTATGCAACCTTGAGGAAAAGGAGTTAGAAAACATGATTCCAGGAAGCACGTGAGACCATGCGCCGCCGCCTCAAGGGCGCGTCTGGTGCGTGGGCACCTTCCCTAGAATGGTTTTCGACCAATCTGCAAGGGGGCGGTGATGGCTCTCATCGGACTAGCGTAGATCTAGGCTCGTGGGCAATTTTTTGGGTCGGCGGTGGTGTTTTCTTTACATCATTTGAAATTTTTTTTTTAAAGAACCGGAAACGGCGGTGGTGGCTGCCGTGGTCACAACGACAAGTGCCCAGAAAGGAGCTTCGTGCTCCTGGCTATGGTGTCGGGAGAATTCAAGAGGCAGACAGAGAGAGACCAAGGAGAGAGAGACATCGAGATGAGATAGAGAGATTCGAAGGAAGAGAGAGAGAGAGAGAGAGTAGAGTGTTCTAGGGTTACTGAGTCATTAAGTGAGTAAGTTACTTGCTTATATGAGGGTCCTATTTTGGGCTGATTTTAGATAAAAGAAAGGCCTTAAAAAGAATGAGTTCCCCGATTTTTTTTTCAGTGGGCATGTTTTCAATTGCTACCTTGATCCTCCTTTGGGCCCTTTTTTTTTTTGGGGCTCGTTTTGGGCTAATTCAAAAGAAAAGGAGTCCCGATTATTTGCTATCGTTGGGCCGATTATTGAATATTCGCTCCCATGTTCATATAAATCTATTTTATATGTTGGTAATGGCCATTATTTTTTGTCATAAGTTATATTTTTGGCCCTTATTCTCATATTATTAATTGTTATAGTATGATATTTTGAAGTTGATTATATAACTTTGTGTTATATATTAAAACAAAAGGAAGTTATGTTAAATGAATTAGTTTCAAAAAAATTATGTAAATACATATTTACATGATTAAAAGTGAATATATTCATGATAGTTACTGGATTAAAATGTTAATTAGTTTAACAAAATCTTTAAGGAAACTCAATGAAGATAAGTTAATAATTAAATTAGAGGAACTCCAAAGTTCATATCTATACGTGATGATTATGAGCTGAGCGAAATTTTCGAACGTACATTATGAATGATGGGGTCTTCTTGATAATTTAATTATTAAAACAACATGACTAACAAATAAGTATATACTTTCAGATATGGCAGCTAGAAATATGATAGGTTGTATGCAATATGATGACAAACTGGATGGTTTGAACTACGATGTCTGGCATCTGAAAGTCCAGTTCTATTTAAATAATGATGACATGCTGGACCTCTTGACCTCCTCCATGGCTCCTTTGGCTGAAAAACATGAACAAGGTAGAGATATTACTGCAACTAAGTAGTACAAAGAAAACCTAAAAGCATACCAAGCATGGTTCAAACGCGATTGTTCTGCACGCTACACTATGCTGTCTTACATGCGGGACGATCTCCTGGGTGAGTTTGAATGCTTCCACACTGCTAAGGACATGTGGACACAGCTTAAGGTTAGGTTCGAGCAAACATCTGCTACAAGGTTGCGTACCTTGCCGCTGAAATGGATGCAATATACTATTGACTCCAATTGTAGTATCTCCGAACACCTTCGAACTATGAGTGCTATGGTTCGAGACCTTAAAACTGTAGGGCAAGAGGTTTCTGAGGAAGAACAAGTCCTGAATGTGATTAGGCCTCTTCCCAATGATAATGAACATTGAAAGAGTTTTAAAGTATTCTTGACACACAGTGAGCACATCAAGACCTTCGAGGCAATCTCCAAACACCTCGAAATGGAGGAAGAGCGCTTAAAGTTATATGCACCTCCTAGTGTGGCATTCGTTGCAAAAAGATCGGGGCCCAAGGGCAGGAAACCTTACCATGGTAAGAAACCTAAGAAGGGCCCCCGTCCTCCTTAGAACTCTCGCTCAAATGCTGGTGCTGACAAGAAGCATAAGGCTAAGGGCAATGGAGCTAAGGATATGGCATATGTGAAGTGCTATAACTATGAAAAGAAGGGTCATTTCACTCGGGATTGTCCTGAGCCAGCCAAGGTACCTACTTTTACTAAAACTCCTAAACTATATGTTTGTTCCCATGCATTCGTTGCTAACTCTTTTTCTTAATGGATTGTAGACACGGGGGCAACAAAGCACATAATTCAGGATAGGGCTGGATTTGTGGAGTTACATCACTACCCGCGGGTTCACGGACTGTCGTACTGGGAAATGACAGTGAAGAAGATGTCCTTGGAGTAGGAACATACCAGCTCAAACTCCCTGGAGGAAACAAGTTGCTTCTTCATGACGCCCTCTATGCACCTGGGGTGTGATGCTCCTTAGTTTCTTATGTTTCTTTAGTAAGATTAGATTTTACTTTTGGTTTTCGTCCAGACGGTTTAGATTTGTTCTACAATGGCAATTTGTTTGGCCAAGTAACTTTAAAAGGAGATTTCATTGTTTTGGATTTGGATGATAACTATAATAATATATCCTCTGCTTATGTTTCATATTTTGACTCTAATTCTGAATCTGTTAAGTGGCATGCTAGACTTGGCCATGTGAGCCAAGATAGGATAAATAGGCTAGCTAAAGAAGGTCTCCTAGACGGACTTACTAGGGTTAAGTTACCTAGGTGTGAGTTATGTTTAGCTGGAAAGGCAACAATGAAGCCTTTCAGTAAGGCCTCGAGAGCATCTAATCCCTTATAATTAATCCATACAGACATATGCGGACCCATGAACGTTAAAGCACGACACGGGGCTATCTATTTCATTACTCTTATAGATGATTATTCACGATATGGGTATCTGTACCTATTATCTCATCGCTACAAGGCACTTGATGTGTTCAAACGCTTTATAGCGGAAGTAGAAACTCAATCAGAACATAGGGTTAAAATCCTTCGAACTGATCGAGGTCGTGAATACCTCTCTGATATATTCAAGGAGTTCTATGAGGAAAAAGGTATACAAAGACAGCTAACGATACCACGCACCACACAACAGAACGGTGTTACGGAACGTAGGAATTGTATATTGCTTAACATGATCAGGTCAATGATGGCACATGCTAACCTCCCAATTAGTTTTTAGGGGGATGCGCTACTTATGGCAGCCTACATCCTCAATTGTGTGCCAAGTAAGAGTGTACCTGCCATACCATATGAGTTATGGTTTGGTAAGAAGCCATCCTTGGACCATTTACGCCCATGGGGTTCGGCCGGCTATGTGCATAACCCAACCCATAAACATGGAAAACTTGGTTCAAGAGCCGCCAAAATGGTGTTCATTAGGTATCCCGCACAATCGAAAGGATATGTGATATACGAGGAACACTCAAATGGTGGCATGATAGAAATAGATTTTCGCAATGTCGATTTTCTCAACGATGAGTTCCCGACCATTGGTGAAGTTAAGAAGGATGTCGAACTGTTTGAGTTACAGCAAAACATCCAGACATCATTCGGTGAGAGGGAGAATTTGGATTCTAACCAAGTCACCAAAGATGGTATGCCTCCCCTACGCGGGGGGAATAGGGGAAACTTGCCTACCTAGAAGAATGAGATTCGTGTGCATGAGGAAAGTCAACCTGCGAGTGAGGTCCGTCCTCAATCTCCAGTTCCTGAATATGCAGTTACTCCACATGTTCAGGATCCCACATCCCAGAGGGATAGTGGAAGCAACTCTCCACATGCTCAGGGTCCCACACCTCTTAGAGAAAGGGGGAGGGATGCCTCACCCAGGCAGTCAAACAATGAAGGCCCCAGGCTCCGAAGGAGTGAACGTGGAAGAATTCCTCGGCGATATTTTCAAATCGACAAGGAAATATTCCTATGCAGTCCCTTGGAAGTTGAGGAGCCTACCTCTTATCAAGAGGCAATTGACTCACCAAACCACAAAGAGTCAATGAATGCCATGAGGGATAACATGGACTCGATGGCAAGAAACAAGGTTTGGGAACTTGTTGATCTTCCACCCCAATGTAAGTCTATTGGAAACAAGTGGATTTTCAAGATAAAATGCTAGGCAGATGGTTCGATTGATAAGTTCAAAGCTCGTTTAGTGGCAAAAGGGTTTACACAAATTGAGGGTGTAGACTATGAAGAGACATTCTCTCATGTGGTGAGATTTGTCTCTATTCACCTACTCCTAGCCATGGTTGCTCATTTGGACTTAGAGTTGTTTCAGATGGACGTAAAGACTGCCTTCCTTAATGGTAGCCTTGAGGAAGAGAACTATATGGACCAACCCATTGGGTTTGCGTCAAAGGGGCAAGAGGACAATATATGTCGTCTTAAAAGGTCCATATATGGTCTTAAGCAGTTTTCCAGATCTTGGTACTTAAGATTCCATGAAGCTATAACTTCGTTTGGCTTATCCATGGTTTCGGAAGACCATTATGTGTATGTCAAAAGATCAACCGAGGGTTTATGTTCCTTACCCTGTATGTTGACGACATACTACTGGTTGGGAACAATTTGAAGATGATCGAAGCCACTAAGAAGTGGTTGTCCTCTGTCTTTGAGATAAAGGACATGGGTGAAGCCAGGTATTATCTAGGCGTGGAAATAATAAGGAATCGTCCCAAGAAACTTTTAGGTATGAGCCAGGAGACATATATCAAGAAAGTCTTAGAACGATTCTCCATGCATTATTTCAAACTCGAAGACACTCCAATTGAGAAGGGTTTAACCTAGAGCCTCGACCAATGCCTAAAAACTGACAAAGAAAAGGAGGTCATGAGCAATGTCCCCTACGCTAGTGTCATAGGAAGCTTAATGTACGCCATGTTATGTACACGGCCGGACATTTGCTTTGCGGTTGGTTTGGTAAGTCATTACTAGAGCAACCCAGGACAAGCTCATTGGCAAGCTGTCAAGAGAATCCTGCGCTGCCTTCGTGGTACAAGCGACTTGGTCCTGTCTTATCAAGATGGGGACCTTAAGTTGAGAGGGTACTCAGATGCCGATTGGGGTGGTGACCCGGATGAGTCTAGGTCAACCTCAGGATACGTGTTCATCTTGGGTGGGGGAGCCATATCATGGTGCAGTAAGAAGCAGATTGCATAGCTCCGTCGACTATGGAGGCAGAGTATGTCGCATATAGCCTAGCCACGCAGGAGGCAATGTGGCTTAGGAGTTTCCTCTAAGATCTTAACCTCACTCCTAGAGTTGATGATCCTGTAGAGATGCTATGTGACAACATAGCCGCCATCCAGTTCGCTAAAGATCCGAAGTTCCATTGGAAGACCAAGCACATCAAGAGGCGTTATCACTTTGTGCGAGACGCCATAAAGACAAAGGAGGTTGCCATCAAGTATATACCCACTAATAAGATGATCGCTGATCCATTAACTAAGCCGATTCCTAGAGATACTTTCAAAGCACATTCATTGAGTCTAGAGCTTTGCAGAGTTTAGTTTTTGGATAGAATCTTATTATGACAGATACGTTCTTCATATAATGAGCATTTATGAAATAAAGATTGAAAGTTCTTTTTCTAAATGCTTTGTGATTTATCTGTTAGACACGTTGAAATATCACAGGCTTCTGATTGGCCTAATCACATAGGCAATCGCCCCGACACTTGAGTAGTGCGTAGGATGAGACATAATCATATCAGCATTAGGTGTGCAATATTGACAATTCATACTAGAAGTGTATGAATGAGAAATAGTCACCTTAGTAAGTATAAGATGAGACTCGAGGGAGACGAATATGAGACATGATTTTATATTGAAGCCTTAAAAGCCGAATCTTGAGTGTCAAGATTAGCATTTAGTATAATCAAATGATATATCATGGCATAAGGGATTAGAAATGCCGTTGGTGATGTTTAGGATGACTTGGGGTATCGCATTCCATGAAAGTGTTATGTTAGTTAGATGGTATCTTAATATAGCACTGCTTGTTATTTTTCGATCGCACGTCCTATTCCTAGCATGAAGCGTGAGGAGTTGTGATTCGTGGAGAGCATGTGTTTGTGGCTTTTATGGCCGAGTGAGAGCTATTGGCCAGGCCTATTAAGTGAGGCTCGATGGCCACAACGTGTTGCCTAGGGCAACAACACTAGCTGCCCCCCATAACCTATAAAAGGAGAGTGAGGGGGTTAGCCAAAAGAACACACACCAAGACACATCAATTACACTCTCCTTCCCCTTCCCAGAGTTGCCCCACCATCGCTGCCAAGCATTCGCGTTTAGGACGCGGACACCTCTAAGGCTACTCTGGTAGCCGCCTCCTCATCTCTAATTTGTGGACTATTCCCGACAGTCGTTTTCGTATCCAGGCCAGTCCTAATTTATCTAATAATAAGTAATTACAAAATTGTATATATAAAGTAGAAGTATTTGCAATGAGTCTTTGCTAACAACTCCTAGACCATCTCGATGCATTGAAGACTACTTCTTCAATAACAGAATAAAGTCAAAATGTTATAGAAAATAAGAAAATATAAGTGATGTTTTTCCAAATTAAATCTTCTTAGCAAGTTATACTATGATCAGTAATCTTGAGTATGACACCTAAAATACAGAAAAGGAAATTATAAATATTAAAAACTTAAAAGACATGCAGGTGATAGATACCCAAAAAAAAAAAAAAAAGGTTAGCCAAGGATGCATGCCAGTGGGCCATCTTCAAGATTCTTATCATTGTGCTCAATGTAAAACAAATTTTAGAAAATGAAACAACACATTTGCACTGTATACGAGCCTTACATTTGAGCAGGCATAAGTTAAACATATCGTAATATTTCCTTAAGACCAAATAACTAATACTAGTTTCCAACAATATAATGTTTAAAGGGCTACTGGGTAAAAATTACTCAAGTACAAATGTGCTTGGTTCTAAAGGTAATACATTTTCCTACTTTGTCACCAGTTGGGGGGGGGGAGATATACCCAGAGTTGAGGATGTCCCTTGCACTAGGACATCAAAGTTGGGTAAAAGCTGGTGTTTATTTCATTTAGAAGAAAACAATCATCTGCAGTTTATGGGATTCAACTTAATATACTTACATAAAATATTTTGCACATAGTTAAGTTTATAGTACAATATATACCAATTAGAAAATCCCAAAGTTAGGATAGGGATTCAGACAAATTATCAAAAAAGTTGAATCAAACTTATAATGCTCCTTGGATATTTGGACAGAGAAAATTTTGATTAGTTTAACAATAATATATTTCTAATATTACCAAGAAAAAAAAAGGGTCAGGGTGTGCAACAATGCGAGTATGCATCTCTATAAAATCAATTGGCTTTAATCTAGTAAAGATGTCATGTATATCAAAACAATCTTAGACCCCCAAAAACCAGCTGCAAAATCAAGAATCACTTCAGTCGACCAAAAAAAAAAAAAAAAAGGCTCCCAGCTTCTTATCAAAAAATGGCAATGAAAAAAAAAAATTGTCAAATGATTGGCATCAATCAAAAAAGACTTTGGATTAAGACTAATCATTAATGAATGTGATATAAGATGTATGCATTATATCAAAAAGAGAAGGAGATTAATTACCACTTGCTCTTTGGGTTCTCAGTATCACATTCAGCATGGGTTCATATCCTAGAGTGGTTGAGGATTCATAGAAGGTGGTATGCTAAACGTGAGCTTAAGTGTTTTTGCAAGTTGTTGCAAGCACAAACTGCAAGTATAAAGTTTTGAGGAGGAAATATTGTACAATTCTTTACAACATTTCCCAAGTAGAAAGTCAAAGTAGGATTCAACAAATTAATAATGTATGGGGTAAGGATTGTCAGAGATGAGGGACTATTGAGCTTCTAGTTTGTGGCGACGGAGCTATTTTTCTCCCCCAATAGGGAAAGCAAATGTAATTCAATTTAGCTCCCAAAAAAGAGACAAATATATAAATATTGACCTTTGTACTTTGAGGAAGTTATATCCTCTCCTCCAATGCATAAAGATAAGCATCATAGGATTCAAATATGTCTCTCAACTCTTAAAAAACATGCTTATTCACTTCATCATAACTCTCTCTTAAATCTCAACCTCATTGCTAACCGTTGTCTGAAAGTATGTAAACGGGATAAGTCCCTGTTTCATGCCTCTTTGATGACGTGAATCTTTACTCACTCTCCTTTTATAGGTTATGGGGGGCAGATAGGGTTGTTGCCCTAGGCAACACCTTATGGCTATCGAGCCTCACTTAATAGGTCCAACCAACACTTATGATCATCTTCGTTTAGTTTGTAGTTTTAATTTTGGATGCAAACACTTCTACTTTATACATACAATTTCAAGATTAATGATCACATAATTACTTCTTCAATGCCATTTGGGTGCATGAAAGAAGATACTGATAATTTAAATTATTATTACAAATAGGAGGTATAAGATGAACTATGGCAAATATAAATTGCCACATGGAATAACTGGTAAAATATAGTTTTTAGCAACTACAAGTCGCCACAAATGTCAACAAATTGTGGTGAATTGCTACTTGTGGCATGCTAGCATTGCCACAAACAGAAACCTATTGTGGCATATTAATATTTGTGGCAAACTAATGAAACTATGACTTGCCACAAATAATTGGCTTTTGTGGCAAATAGAAATTTGTGGCAATTTATAATTTGTGTCAAGTCAAAAATCATGCATGATTTTAATAATTATTTTGATTATATTATATATATTATTACGTCTAATTTACTTTATTTTATATGTTTTTCAGATTAGGCAGTAATAAAATAAAAAGGGAAGACAAGTCGTCGAAACGCGAATTTTACATGCTTGGCTATAAAGACGGTCCAAAAATAATAATTATGGAAAATATTATTTCCATAAGTATTTAATTTGGCTAGGGTTTCAAGAGTTAAGGAAAAGCTAGAAGTCTTGAGGGAGAAGAAATCTAGGGAAGAAAGGAAGAAGGAAACCCTAATTACTAACCCTAATCACACCTCTCCTTCCTCTCCACCATAAATATCATCATCCACGCATCTCCTCACACGACCATCACCATCTTCCCCACGGCATCCCCCTTCTTCATCTCATCATCTTTCTCTCACCTCCATACACCCCACGCATCACCATCATCCCATCACCATCATCCCCTTCTTATTCACCATCAAGCCCCCACGCATTCACCCTCCTCTATACCCATAAAAGCCCAACACCAACGCCACTTCTCCCTCTACACACCAGACAATCATCACATTTCACGATCATCACGACACCACAACCATCAACCCATGGCCAAGGCCATCCTCATCTCCCACTCATCATCATCATCTATCATCAAACCCTTCTTTTCATTTTTTTGTTTTGTTTATTTTATTTTATTTTGTTTTACTTTTTTTTGTTTAGTT
This sequence comes from Carnegiea gigantea, assembly GCA_029747015.1. NCBI lineage: Eukaryota > Viridiplantae > Streptophyta > Magnoliopsida > Caryophyllales > Cactaceae > Carnegiea > Carnegiea gigantea. The sequence continues at coordinate 28,113 of JAKOGI010000697.1, forward strand.
AATTATTAAACATGAACACTTTGGAATTTTGTGATTTTATTTGTAATATGAGTGAGTAATTCCTTTTTACTTAGTATAATCTTCTTGAAGTCATGCTAAATTTACTATTTTGAAATAAGTCTTATGCTTTATTGCCTAGTTGATTCATATTCATGATTCTATAGCGATTAGCGTTTATCGTTTATGATATTCATGTTAAATTAATTAGAATGCATGCTAATGAGTTTAATACGATTTCGATTGATAGTTTAGAAGACTATAATACGTAAAAGTTATAGTCTTTTATGCTTAGGTATTACCCTAATTAATCATGGATGGCTCAAACCCGTCTCTTTTAATTAGGTAATCACTTTAGATCTTTGTTAAATCGATTTGCTGGTAAATTGGTTACAAAGTGTTAAATGATGTTTTTCTAATTCTTAATGCTCTAGTTTGATTAAATTCTTGCGTTGGTGTGAGGGTTATCAAAACTAGTAGGGTTTATATTAGGGCTGGACCTAATTAAACTATAATCTAAGGAAAAAACGGGGAAGAATCGCTGGTGGATGTCTTCTACAGTTTAACTCATGAATAAAATTAACTTGTGTGTTAATGATAAATATTAATTTGCATGGTGGATTGAGATTATACTAAGTATCCTTCATAAATTTGACAATTTTTGATCATTATTTGTTGCTTAGAGTTAATTTGATTAGTTTGTTAATTTTTGTTCTATTTTTATTAGCTTCAATATAATTTCAATCGACCCCCCCAAAGTATAGTCTTTTAGGAGTGTCTAGGTATTTTTAGATAGTTTAGATTTTGATTTTTAGAGTGGTTATAATTTTAGATTGATTTATATTCAGTTTTCGTATTTAATTACCGGCTTGTTAGAAATTAGACTAAAAATAGTTATTTTTGTTCTTTTTCGATTTTTATCAGTTCCTAGGGTTTATTAGTGTCCTAGTCTGCCCATATTTAATTTCGTAATTTTTGGAAGTTATTTGATAATTTTTCAGAATTATTTTGAGAAATTGATAAGTGCAGGTTTTTAGGTTATTAATTCTGAAAATTTCGATTTTTAATTTTAATTCACGATTATTAGGTGTTGTTAAGTCCAGAAAATTGTGTCCTAGAATTAGGGTAATTTTTGTGTTTATTTTCGTATTTATATTTATGCAGATTATTTTATTTCTAATTTCAGATTTAATATTCTGCATTCTGTGGTAATTTTCTGATTTGATTTTTCTGGAATTATTTGGATACAATTTAGGAGTTATAAGCTTATATACCTAAAGAATGATATTTTAGGTTACTGTTTGACATTTTTAATATTTATTTTCTGATTATTATTTGCTGTTTTGATTTTTAATTGGAATTTCAGTTACTATTCTGATTTTATTTTTCTAGATTATTTAGGAAAGATTTTTACTGTTTTCTTTTCAGAATATAATCCAAAATATTTAGTAGCATCATTGGGTGTTTTTTCCATATTTTTATTCGTTAGATTTTAATTATTTTAGAATTATTAAGATTAGATTTAATAAATTAGATTAGTAAAATCATTTAGGATTAAGCTAGCCTTTTTAAAACAATCTTTCCTCGTGGATCGATCCCTACTTCTCTATGCTATAAAAAAGTATTTGATAACCGAAGTAGTGGTTAAATTTGTAACTCTCGACAAGCTTTACAAATTTTGGCGCCGTTACCGGGGAAAGAAAATTAAATTGCTAGTTTACTTCTATTTAATTTTGCTACTTTTATTTGTTTTATTATAACTTTAGTTTTTTTTTAAATTTTATTCTTTTTAGATTTCAAGGAGTGTATGAAATTAAGGAGTGGGAAGGAAATTGAAGAGAACAAAGAACAAGCATTGAAAGCTGAAAACAAAGAGAGTCGGCCTGACCCAGTAAGTTTCAGGGTTAAAGAGGTTAAGCATGTTTACTCTTCGAGAACTTACTGCCCCTAACTTAGAAACCCAACCAATGTCCATTACTTATGCTGTTTTGGATAAGCCTTTGAAATTAAACTCAGGATTTATTAATTTATTACCTAAGTTTTATGGATTGGCTGGAGAGGACCCCCTATAGACACATTAGTGAATTCTTTATTACCTGCTCTGCTATGGTGCCTGAAGGAATTCCTGAGGACCAAATTAGACTAAGGGCTTTTCCCTTTTCTTTGCTTGGTAATGCTAAGGACTAGTTATATTATATGCCTGCTGGATCTTTTTCTACATGGACTGCATTGCATAAATCGTTTCTAGAAAAGTTTTTTTCTGCATCCCGTATTGGATCTATTAGGAAAGAAATATGTGGAATCAAACAAATGAATGGAGAAACTTTTTGTGAGTATTGGAAAAGATTTAATAAATTATGTGCTGTTGCCCCCAACATCAAATAACTGAACAACTATTGATTCAATATTTTTATGAGGGCTTACTTCCTATGTACCGCAATATGGTTGATGCTGCTAGTGGGGGGCTCTGGTTAATAAAACCCCAGCTGATGCTAGAAATCTATTTAATGTAATGGCCCAAAACACTCAGCAGTTTGGTGCTAGGGACTCACAAGTTAAAAAGGTAAATGAGATAGGTTCTAGTTCATCTCTAGAGAATCAGTTATCTTACATTACTGCTATGTTAAATAAGATTATTACTGGGGGTATTCAAAAAGCAGTAATATGTGGTATTTGTTGTCTAGAGGGGCATTCTACTAATGCATGTCCTACTCTACAAGAAGGTAATGTTAATGCTCTTTACTCTAACCAAGATCAAAGGAGGTATGATCCCTATTCGAATACTTATAATAAAGGATGGAGAGACCACCCTAACCTTAGGTATGGCCCTAAGCCTAATCCACTTGGTTTTAACCAACCCTCTCATCAACCTTCTAACCAGAATAGGACCAACTTTCTGCTGGAACAAGTCCTCTAGAAGATGGATGATAGGTTTCAGATTTTGGAGACAACTCTTAAGCAGGTTCAAGAGAAACAGACTACAACTGATATCATAGTTAGCAACCTGCAGGCTCAAACGCAAAACAGGTTACCATCTCAGCCTTACCCTAACCCTAAGGAGAATGTTAGTGCCATAACACTTAGGAATGGGAAAGAGTTAAAAGAACCTAGGAAGAGTAGAGAATTAGAACCTGAGTTAGAGGTCAAGGGGACTGAACCAGAGTTAGACACAGATTCTAATCAAACTACTAGGGAATTAGGAGAAAAGAAAAGAGAATCTTACAAACCAATACCACCTTTCCCTAGTAGATTTAGAAACCCTGCGTCTAAGGTAAGTGAGGCTAACTAAGAAATTTTAGCGACTTTTAGGAAGGTAGAAATTAATATACCTCTCCTTGATGCCATTAAACAGGTGCCTCGTTATGCTAAGTTCTTAAAAGAATTATGCACTACCAAGAGGAAGCTCATTGGTAATGAGAAGATAAGTATGGGAGAAAATGTGTCTGCTGTTTTTAAAAGAAAACTTCTCCCTGGGTGTCAAGACCCTGGTGTGTTTTCTATCCCTTGTAAAATAGGAAATCTTTACTTTGATAAGGCTATGCTTGATTTGGGTGCTTCCATTAATGTTATGGCTAGGTCTGTTTATGACAAACTAAACTTAGAAAAGTTAAAGAAAACTGGTGTAGTGCTTCAGTTAGCTGATAGGAGCGGTATTTACCCAGATGGAGTGTTAGAGGAAGTCTTAGTCCAAGTCCAAGTGAATGAACTTGTATTTCCTGCTGATTTTTATGTCATGAACATGGGTGATGCATGTCATGATATTCCAATCTTGCTTGGCAGGCCATTTTTAAAAACAACTAGGACTAAAATTGATGTGCATGAAGGAACATTAATCATGGAATTTGATGGTAAAGTGATTAAATTTAATATTTTTGATGCCATGAGATTCCCTGTTGATGTGAATTACGTATATGCACTTGATGTTATTGATGAGTGCCCCAAAATATTCATGACTTGTCCAATGAAGATGAATTTTTGACTGTGCTTACTAAGAGTCTTGATCACGTTGAGTTTCAAAATGTGCCTTACCAGATTAATGCTGAATTATTGGAAGAGATCCAACTAGAGGATCCAGGAGTTTCATGAAGCCGAGCCAACGACTATAAACAAAGGTGCTAGTTGGGAGGCAACCCCATATTTTTAGGGAATTACCTATTTAATTTTGTTTTTATTTTCATTATTTCTATCTTTTTACATGCATTAGGGACAATACATGAATTAAGTGTGGGGGGGTGCATCCTATATTTAATTCCTGCAGTATTTATTTTGAAAAAATTTTTTTCTTATAAATAAAGCATGATATGAGTTTATGCTAGGCTTGCTTGTTTAAAATTTTTTTTTTTCTTAGCTATGTTGTAGTTTATTCTTCTATGAGTGAAGACTTCTAAGCATGCTAGCTGTCTTTCGGAGAAGTTTGAGTTGATCCTCATATATCTCTTTAATGAGTAATCATCATGATTATCCATCTTATTTTATCATGTTATATTACCGTTCAGAGGTAATAGAATGACCTAGCCCATTTCTTAGACTATTGAGTTAGTTGAATAATTCATTAAAATTGTGATTTTACTTGTCTATTTTTCAAAAAAAAAAAAGAGTCAAAGTCGGGAATGACAAGTACCCCTTTGAGGTATGCGCTACTGGGTGCCACCCTTTGAGGCAATATTGTCACTGGAAAGCTTGCTTCCCATACTAGTGAGTCAATAAAATAAATAAAATATTTGCTCCAGCACCTCTATTCGGGTGAGTGTGAGACAGGGAGTGTTTAATTTCTAAGACCCTATATGGGCCTCGAATATGTGCGCAAGTGAAGTTTGAAAAAAAAAAATGAAAGTGAAATAAGTACAAGGCAAGTTTAGAATCAATTCAATGAGTTATTCTATCTAATTCAATAGTCTCTATAGCTATACCATGCCTAAATTATTCTATCTTAACTTTTTTTTAGACCTCTTGATCGGTGTATGCATAATCAGAAGAGATGGGTAATTATTGATCTTGTTACTTTATTATGAAAATATTGTGAGGTTGATGAATAAACTCTCTGATGGTAGTTAGATATCTAGTAGTTATTCACTTATAGGAGGAAAAACTAATTAATTTTCAATAAAGCTATTTTTAAAGCAAGCTAAGGCCTAGTATGAATATCATAGTTATGCATGACTTTATAAGAAAGAAAGAGGGCAAGTTTTTAGATCGAGTCTAAGATTTCTTTACACGAGGACGTCCAAAGTCTATGTGTGGGGGAATTTGTTAAGTCAAAAATCATGCATGGTTTTAATAATTATTTTGATTATATTATATATATTATTATGTCTAATTTACTTTATTTTATATGTTTTTCAAATTAGGCAGTAATAAAATAAAAAGGGAAGACAAGTCGTTGAAGCGCGAATTTTATATGCTTGGCTATAAAGACAGTCCAAAAATAATAATTATGGAAAATATTATTTCCATAAGTATTTAATTTGGCTAGGGTTTCAAGAGTTAAGGAAAAGCTAGAAGTCTTGAGGGAGAAGAAATCTAGGGAAGAAAGGAAGAAGGAAACCCTAATTACTAACCTTAATCACACCCCTCCTTCCTCTCCACCATAAATATCATCATCCACGCATCTCCTCACACGACCATCACCATCTTCCCCACGGCATCCCCCTTCTTCATCTCATCATCTTTCTCTCACCTCCATACATCCCACGCATCATCATCATCCCATCACCATCATCCCCTTCTTATTCATCATCAAGCCCCCACGCATTCACCCTCCTCCATACCCATAAAAGCCCAACACCAACGCCACTTCTCCCTCTACACACCAGACAATCATCACATTTCACGATCATCACGACACCACAACCATCAACCCACGGCCAAGGCCATCCTCATCTCCCACTCATCATCATCACCTATCATCAAACCCTCCTTTTTATTTTTTTGTTTTGTTTATTTTATTTTATTTTGTTTTACTTTTTTTTGTTTAGTTAATTATTAAACATGAACACTTTGGAATTTTGTGATTTTATTTGTAATATGAGTGAGTAATTCCTTTTTACTTAGTATAATCTTCTTGAAGTCATGCTAAATTTACTATTTTGAAATAAGTCTTATGCTTTATTGCCTAGTTGATTCATATTCATGATTCTATAGCGATTAGCGTTTATCGTTTATGATATTCGTATTAAATTAATTAGAATGCATGCTAATAAGTTTAATACGATTTCAATTGATACTTTAGAAGACTATAATACGTAAAAGTTATAATCTTTTATACTTAGGTATCACCCTAATTAATTATGGATGGCTCAAACCCGTCTCTTTTAATTAGGTAATCGCTTTAGATATTTATTAAATCGATTTACTGGTAAATTGGTTACAAAGTGTTAAATGATGTTTTTCTAATTCTTAATACTCTAGTTTGATTAAATTCTTGCGCTGGTGTGAGGGTTATCAAAACTAGTAGGGTTTATATTAGGGTTGGACCTAATTAAACTAGAATCTAAGGAAAAACGGGGAAGAACCGCTGGTGGATGTCTTCTACAGTTTAATTCATGAATGAAATTAACTTGTGTGTTAATGATAAATATTAATTTGCATGGTGGATTGAGATTATACTAAGTATCCTTCATAAATTTGACAGTTTTTGATCATTATTTGTTGCTTAGAGTTAATTTGATTAGTTTGTTAATTTTTGTTCTATTTTTATTAGCTTCAATATAATTTCAATCGACCCCCCCCCAAAGTATAGTCTTTTAGGAGTGTCTAGGTATTTTTAGATAGTTTAGATTTTGATTTTTAGAATGGTTATAATTTTAGATTGATTTATATTCAGTTTTCGTATTTAATTAACGGCTTGTTAGAAATTAGACTAAAAATATTTATTTTTGTTCTTTTTCGATTTTTATTAGTTCCTAGGGTTTATTTAGTGTCCTAGTCTGCCCATATTTAATTTCGTAATTTTTGGAAGTTATTTGATAATTTTTCAGAATTATTTTGAGAAATTGATAAGTGCAGGTTTTTAGGTTATTAATTCTGAAATTTTCGATTTTTAATTTTAATTCACGATTATTAGGTGTTGTTAAGTCCAGAAAATTGTGTCCTAGAATTAGGGTAATTTTTGTGTTTATTTTCGTATTTATATTTATGCAGATTATTTTATTTCTAATTTCAGATTTAATATTCTGCATTGATTTTCTTGGTAATTTTCTGATTTGATTTTTCTGAAATTATTTGGATACAATTTAGGAGTTATAAGCTTATATACCTAAAGAATGATATTTTAGGTTACTGTTTGACATTTTTAATATTTATTTTCTGATTATTATTTGCTGTTTTGATTTTTAATTAGAATTTCAGTTACTATTCTGATTTTATTTTTCTAGATTATTTAGGAAAGCTTTTTACTGTTTTCTTTCCAGAATATAATCCAAAATATTTAGGAGCATCATTGGGTGTTTTTCCATATTTTTATTCGTTAGATTTTAATTATTTTAGAATTATTAAGATTAGATTTAATAAATTAGATTAGTAAAATCATTTAGGATTAAGCTAGCCTTTTTAAAATAATCTTTCCTCATGGATCGATCCCTACTTCCCTATGCTATAAAAAAGTATTTAATAACCGAAGTAGTGGTTAAATTTATAGCCCTCGACAAGCTTTACAATTTATCATAAAAATCATGTCATTTATGACAATTATTGCATTTGTCTCAAAATCTTTTTGTAACGGACTTTCTATGGCAATCTTGTAACAAAATTTTTATTTGCTCCAAAAGGATACTGTAGCAAAATTTTATGATATTGTACCAAAATTAGATGCTGCAATCTAACTTTTTTTGTAGTGTAATAAAATTTAACTTGGTAACTCCTTACCAACACTTAAACCAATAGTTGTTATATAGTCAGACTAGCCTACTAGGTGTACAGGAACTAAGTACACCCACCTAGTCCAAACCCAAAAACATGCGCTAAAATTTGCGGTCCAATTGAAAAAGTAGACAACTCAGAGGTGATTCAATTGTTATAGTGAAGGTAGTGTAGGGCATTGGCAACGATATGTTGGGCTTTTGCTTTAGAGGTCTTAAGTTTAAAACATGCTAACAACAAGATTTTAATTTTTTTAAAATTCTTTCTATCTTTGCATCATCTTTTTTTTGGGGGGCTGCAGAATTTCCTTTTTTTCAAAAAATAGTAATTTATTAGCCAAAGTTTCAATTGTTCATAAAAAGTTAACCTAGCTCATAAAATGTTTTATTGTTCACAAAATGTTAACTTGTTGCTTACAAAATGTCAGCCTATAGTTTACAAAATATAAACTTCTTGTTCACATCAAGTTAATTATTGTTCACAAAATATTAACCAATAATTTGCAAGATATAAACCTATTGTTTACAATAAGATTGACCTATGGTTCTATAGAAGAACCATTGAATATTTTTTTGGTGGTTTTAAAAGAACTTCTGTGCTGACAATGTTGTATTGTTTACCAGCAAAAAATTGTGTAATTGTTCAATAAGATATAAGGTATATGCTCCAAATATTAAGGGTTAAGAACCATTAAAAGACAAGCTAAATAACATTAATTACTAAGAAAAAATGTTATATTGTTCACAAAAAGTTTTCTTATTGTTCACAAATATTAACCTTATATTCACAAAATATAAACCTATTACTTACAAAATAGAATTTCATGCCGCAATGTTCTATTATTCACTAAAAATTCTAATACTTTTTTTTTTGTAAAAAAAAAAATCTTATTAATCAAAGTCCATTAAAAAACTTTTTATTGTTCACAAAAGCCAATTTATTGTTTACAAAATGTTACTTTATTGTGCACAAAATATAAACCAATGGTTCATTGAAAACCTTTCTTCACTAAAGCGATTTTTATTGTTCACTAATAATTATTCCATTGTTGACAAAAAGCTAACTAGTTGTTCACAAAAACTTAAAATATTGCTCAGAAAACTACTAACCTATTATTCACAAAAATATAAACCTATTGCTCTAATGGCCGCCAAAAGCTTTTTCTTTTATTTTAATATGTTTTATTAGTCGAAGTCTTGTTTGATTTCAAATTTTGTCCAACAAAAATTATTGACAAAACACTGACATGTTGTTCACAAAAAAAAGTAACTACTAATAAACAAAATATTCAATTGTTTACAAAAAGTTAATTTATTTTTCACAAAATGTTAATATAATGTTCTCAAAAGCTAAATAGTGTTATCAATTAAAAAAACTATATATTTATATAGCTTTTTTTGATAATATTATTTATATATTGTTCATAAAAACTTGACCATCTGTTCGCAAAAAGGTAACCTATAATTCACAAAATGTAAACCTATTGTTCACAAAATATAAAGGGTTTTGTCTAACTTTCACCTTATGCTCTCGCAAATAAATTTCTCTCTCGTCCCTTCTCCTTAAATGTAAATCAATAAGATGGGATTCCTAGTGGTCGAAAAACAACATTGACTCTTATATGACCACCACTATGCCTCATTGACAGGGGTAGGACGGTCTTCGCGCTATTTACGGGTTGTATGAGTCGGAGAGGTCAGATGGAACTCTTTGAGATGAGTTTTGTGGCTCAAAACTGCTAAAAGTAGAGTTGCGGCCATCCAAGGACTCTGGCCACGGTTTTCTGCCAGGGATGGTTCAAAGGAGAAGGGAGTAGAAGTAATGACAGTGGCAAGAAAAAAAAGCGCATAAAACTAGTCTGACCCGTCATAAATTAATTGTGCAGTATAATATAAACGTCTGCGAGCGGCAGTAGTTGTACAGGAAAAATGAGAGCTTAGGTTGACAATATAACTTGCGACTAAACCAACCTTTGAATATTTAATCAAATAAATACTAAAATTATTAAATAATGATAATCTTAGTTTTGTTATTACTAATTGAATGACCGTTAATATATCTTTATACTACATTATTTAGAAGAATACAGAGGAACTATTGTAATACAATCATTACAATTTGTTTTTCATTACGTCAACTATGATTTTTCTTTAATAGAATTAGTTATGACTTTACATTATTGCCTATTGTAATTGTCTTTTAAAAAGCTGTTAAACTTTATAAAACGGTAAAAATTTAACCCGTGCATCAGATTATCCTTTCAAAAAAAACAAAAAAGAAAACATTGAATTATAACATTGTGCAGTAAACGATAACAACCTCCGCAACCCCAGAATGTCATCAGGAGAGAGAATATATCACTGTCATTAGTGTAGGTGAATATGTGTGCGGCTGTCGATGTCCTTTGAGGGATCAAATGCGGACACCTCCCTTTCCCCCATCTTCCTCCCATCTCCCTCTTTCCCTCCTCATATTTCCCCCACTGCAGGCCGCTACTTCTCCAACTCAACCTCACTCTCTGGCTTCATAGAATCTTCTCTTCCCCCTTTCTCTATGCTATATAACCACAGCGTCAAACCACCCTTGTAAATTAGTCCTTTTGCAGAAACTTCCAGATCTCTGGCCTCCAAAAACTCAGCTGACAAATTAATTCTCAGCATTAAATATATTCCAAATTCCGCCTTCATCTTCTCAGAAATCACCATCTACTACATATCTGAAATGGCCAATCCTGACTTTTGCAGCAGAAAACTCCAAACCCGTGACGACGATGACATCAACAACCACGACAAAAACAACACTGACAGACAAATCATTCTCAAATGCGAAATGATTCTCACCACAACAACGACCCCCTCATTCAATAAACAGCAGCATCAAACCGATCAGGAAGCTGCAGGAGATCAACACAAGCAGCCTTCTTCTACTACTGACATTATCAATGCACTGCAAGCGTTGCCTGAAATGAAGACATCTGCTGTTGCTGATACCGGATACGATGATCCGATGACACCCACGCCATCAGATCAAAAGATCACCGAGATTGGGCTGTGTCCGCCGGCCCCAAGGAAGCCCAAATCCAGTCCTATTTCTGAACGAAAACACTATCGAGATTGTCATATTACTCATCGCAACGGTAACAGTATGGGACGCCTACTAGATCTTTCTAAAGAGGTCGAATCCATGTTCCCTACTCTGAAATTAGGCCTCAAGATGAAGAAAGCTCCAAGGGTTTAAATTTTTTGGTATGGTCCATAACTTTATACTATATGCATTTGTAAGTGATTACTCCGTATACATATCGAGTGAGTTTGAATTAGTTGTTCATTGTGAAATGAATTGAGCTTCTCTCTGTTCTCCTTTTTTTACCCACATATTGTTGAATTCTAACAGTCAAGTTCCTGGGTATGTGATTGATGTCCGTCCTTGTTTATTCGAAAAGTTGGGGACTGAAGATTGATCTTGCAATGGAAGTTTGTATTGGTGAGGGCAATTTAGAGGAGTTATCTTTTGTAAAGGGAATCAAGTTTGGGAGAATAGAATTGGTAAGAAATAGACCGGAAACTTTAAGTGGTTCTTTTGTAATGCAGGCATTATGCAGCTTCCACTGATTACACCACAGAATTTATGCCTTAGCTTCGGAATTGTCTTCCTTTTATATTTTGTCTCTCTTTACTAATTCCAGGCATACATCCAAATAGAGCTGGGAAACAATAGCATGACACGAATTCGATCCGAAGTTACTGTGAGAAATATGAATCCGACACAAATTGAACCGATTTTGATCCGAAATAGATACAATTTGACCTTTAAGAGTGAAAACTTATTATTTTTCAATTTTGAGCAAATCTAAACTATTTTTAAAACTGATATAAAATTGACATATTTGTTAAATGAGTCAGCCTGATGTGACCCATTTCTCAGCTTTACGATACAAAGCCCAAAAAAAAGGGAAAATGAATGCTAGTATTAAATGATAGCTTTCTGATCAAGTTTAATCAGTCTCTCTTTTTCCAGGAAAACGATGAAATAGAGTTAAAAATTGTTTAAATGTGACCCTCATGATTTGTTGTTGAAAGGACCGTACTTTCCCTCCATAAGCCTATAGAGGGGAGTTAATCCAATTGAGGCCCTATTTATTTTATGGGTATATTATAAATGTGGAATAAGTAAAAGTGAAAAGGACTGAAAAAAAATGGGTAAGAGTAGATATGAGTAGAAAAAAGTAAGTGGAAATAGGTAGGAATGATTTGTTGGAAGTGAGAGAAAGAGTGCAAAAGAGTAGTAGTATTGATATTAGTAATGTTAATGATTTGTATAACACAATAATTAATAATATAATAATAATTAATTAATAATGACAATAATAATTATTATTAATTATTATTATTAATTATTAAAAATAATAACTACAATAATAATTCATGTTAATATCAACAACAATAATAATGATCATTAATATTAATATTAATAACTACTATTAATATTAACATTAATATTATTAATTATTATTAATTACTAATATTAACAGTAATAATTATTATTACAATAACAATTATTATTAATGAATATTAGCAATAATCATAATAATAATTACTATTGATATTAATAAGAACAATTACTATAAATTATGATAATAAATACTAATATTGATAATAATAAAAATAACTAATTCTAATAATAATTATATATAATATAATTAATAATTAATAACATTAAGAATTGTAATTATTATTACTATTATTAAGAATCAAAATAAATATTAATAATTATTAATTACCAATGAATTAATTAATTAATCAAAATAATAATAATCAGTATTATTACAAAAATAATTACTATTAACCCTTTTACGATTAATTATAATTAATAATATTAATAATCCATAAATTATTATAATATTAAACAATGTTAATTAATAATAAAATAATAATGAGTCATTAAAAATAATAATTATTAATATTAGTAATAATAATTAACAGCAATAATTGTAATAATAATTCTCATTAATCTTAACAATAATGATAATAATTATTAATATTAATAATGAGTATGATTATTAATAATATTAATAGTAATAGTAATAGTAATTATTTTTGAAAATTATTAATATTAATAATTATTATTATTTTGTGTGCTAAAAATAATTAATATTAATCTCATTATTAATTAGTAATAATTACCGTAATAATAAAAATTATAAATTAATAATAAAAAATGATTATTCATTAATAATATTAATTAATAATAATAAATATAATTACCATAGCAATTACATATAATAATAGTAGTCATAATACTGGTTAATATTAACAATACTAATCATCAATATTAAGCTTAACATTAATAGTAATAATAATTATTATAGCTATAATTATTCTAATTATTATTATTAATGAATATTAATAAAAGTCACAATAATAATTAATAATATTATTGATAATAATAATCATAATAAATATTAATATTACTAATAATTAATATTTTTAAAATTAATATTGATATTAAAATTAGAAATTATTATTATTAGTTATATTAATGAATAACAAAAATAATAAATATTAATAAATATTGTAGCTAGTATTAACGTTATTATTAGTAGAAGCAATTAACAATTACTAATTATAATAATAATAATAAAGAAGAAATTTAACAATTAATCATTAATAATAATTATTAACAATGAAAATTACAATAATTACTCCAATTAATAATAAAAATAATATTAATATTAATAACTTTTCAATAAATTAACAGTAACATTAATAGTAAAAATAATAAATATTAATAAAAATAATAATTAATAATTTTAAGAATAATAATAATTATTGATAGTATTGGTAATAATTCATAAAAATATTCATTAATATTAATAATTGTTTTTTAATAATTAACTAGTAATAAAAATAATCAATCATAATAATTAATTAATAATATTGATTAATTAATAATAAAGACAACGATCAATCAAAATGATAATAATTAATAATAATAATAATTATTATTGGCAATAATAATTCCAATGATAATATTTATTGATATTTATTGTAAGGAGCGAGAAGGGGTTGGTAGGAGTGGAAAGAACTAAGAAGGAGTGGGAAAGAATGAGAAGGAGTGTGTTGGGTTGATTTACCCATAAAAAGAATAGGGCCTGAGTGTGTTTCAATAGGGGCCATTATGTCATTTTTGGGGGAAGGTTTTACCATTTAAGCATAATACCAAGGAAGGAAATGTATGGATTATGTGATTTTGGATTTGAAATGTTTTCGATCCAATTTTTTTCTTTTGTATTTTTATGAAAAAAGTTTAAGGAAATTAGATATTCATCACACTAAGATTTAGAGACTCTCATGAATCAATAAATATTTATATGGGACTCAATTTAGGAGTAGAAAGATCACAATAATACGCATTCAAATCTTTTTACTTACTTGAATGATGATTTTGAATTATGGTCAAAGATCCATCACTATTAGTTACTTAGAGTGCCATCCTTCGCACTTTATCTACTTGTATTATTAGACAATTATACCA
>JAKOGI010000697.1:47500-117500 GCA_029747015.1 Carnegiea gigantea
TTTTTAGTTTCCAAAAATTTGATGAATTGTTTTCCAAGCACTATAAAAGGCGGCTTCTTACAATCTTGGAGACATCGGTTTTCAAAGAGAAAAAAATCTGAGTTCATGAGCTAAAACGTTTGAAAAGAAAACCGAGCCTTGTGAGTGAATTAATTGAGCTTTCAAAGTTGGCATACTAGGACTTCATTGTACCCTATATTAGCTTAGTTGAGAAGCATTGTAATAGGGTGTTTTTTCTTTACATTCTTCTTTCACAAGAGTGAGTAGAGTGTGTGTCCAAATCAAGGGGATTTTGGACGTGAGGTAACTTGTCTTAGGGAAGACAGGTTACGTGTGTTACAAGTTGTAACAAGGTGTATTACTATTGTAACGTGATTAGCCCGTTTAGTGAAGTGTTTAAATCCTACACGAGGTAGGTCGTGGTTTTTAACCTCAGTTGGGCTAGAGGTGTTTTCCACGTAAAAATCCTGTGTCCATTATTTATGCAGTCAATTTTATTGGATTTTCGCTTCTGCTTATCTCAGAAACAACCTGTGCGAACAGGGTCTAAGACTGTTTGTCAGCAACTTACGAAAATCAGACACCAGAATTCACCCCCCTCTTGTGGTTGTGTACTCTCTAATTCAACCAGTAGTATCAGAGCAGGTTCTCCTTTGAAAAGCTAACACCTTTGAGAGATCCTTGAAGATGAGTACTCCACAAGGCATGCTTGAAGGTCAATCCATAACTCGTCCACCATACTTTAATGGCCAACACTATAGTTAGTGGAAGAATAGGATGGAAAACTACATCCAAGCTGAGGACTATGAGTTGTGGATGCTCATCAAGTATGGACCACTCATCCCTAAGAAAACAATTAAAGATGGAAAGTCAATCCCCAAGGAGCCTAAGGAGTTCAATGCTGAAGATTACAAGATGATGGAGAAGAATGCCAAGGCCAAGAAACTCCTATATTTTGGCCTAGGTCCTGATGAATATACTCGCATATCTGAATGTGAGTCGGCCAAAGAAATCTGGGATGCTTTGCAAGTAGCTCACGAAGGGACCAATCAAGTAAAGCAATCCCGGATTGAATTGCTTATGAGAAAGTATGAGCTGTTCGAGATGGGTGATCGGGAAAGTGTGATGGACATGTACACTCGCTTCACTCACATAACGAATGAGTTGAAATCCTTGGGAAAATCCTTCACCACCGAAGAATTGGTAAGGAAGATCCTAAGAATTTTACCTCATTCTTGGGAAGCAAAAGTAACGGCCATCCAAGAAGCTAAGGACATGAACAAGATCACCCTAGATGAGCTGATTGGAAACCTCCAAACATATGAACTTAGGAAATATTCTCAACAGAAAGATGAGACAAAGAGAGAACGAGGTCTTGCACTAAAGGCCTTAGAAGATGATTCTGATTCTGAGGAGGAGGAGATTGCCATGATGACTCAAAAATTTAAGAAGTTCTTCAAGAAAGTCAAAGAAAACATCAAAAGGAAGGACTTCGGCAAAGCCAGGAACACCCCTCGGGAACAGTTCACTGGGTGTTTCAAGTGTGGTAAGCTGGACCACATTGTGAGAAACTGTCCACTGCACAAGGAAGAACAAGAACCCGAACACCCCAGAAAACAGGGGAGGGAACAGGGTGTAAGCAGCTCAGCGAAAAGGTTCTCAAAAGCTATGCTCGCGGCCTGGGGAGATTCAAGTGAGGATGAGGAAGGGTCTGAAGCTGGGGAAGCTGATGTAGCACTCATGGCAAGGAGTGACACTGATTCAGATGATGGGTCAACGGATAGTCTGACTCAACTCAAGAACAAGGTATGTGGTCTAAATAAATCAACTCTTGAGAAATTAGTGTACAATATAATGGATATATGTGCTGAATTAAAAGGGGATGTTCGAGATTTAGAACTTGAAAATGAAACCCTTAAATTAGAAAAGCTTGAAGTTGACAAAGAGACTCTTGCCTTGCATGAAAACATCAATGTGCTTAAAGAAACTCTACTCATGAAAGAAGAGACTTGTTCCACTAAACTAACTGAGCTAGAAAAAGAATCTCTTGACTTAAAAGGTAAGGTCGAGTCTTTGCTGGAAGAAAACAGAAACTTGTTTGAAAAAATAAAACACTTAGAATCGGACCTTGCCACAAACAAGCTCTGGAACAGGTCCTCAAGGGCGTTGGAATGGTTAAACACTCATCATAGTCAAAATAGAAGAGGACTAGGTTTTGCGCCTAAGATGACCTATCCAGTGAATAACAAATATGTGGGATTACCTGAAAATATTGTTTGTTTTCATTGTGGTAAAACGGGGCATTATCGATATGCTTGTCCTATAAGAAAGTATGCCATTAAAAAGAACTCAGTGCATGTAAAACAAATGTGGGTTAGGAAAGATGAGATTTACACGTCTAAAGGAATGGGACCCAAGTGGATCTGGGTTCCCAAAACTAACCCTTGATTTGTTTTGCAGGCTGAAGTGCGAGAGAACAACCCAGCAAACAACCCAGCAAACAGTGCAGAAAACAGTCTAGAGAACAGGCAGCTGTGGTATGTTGACAGTGGGTATTCGAGGCATATGACTGGTGAAAAATCAAATTTTCTCTCACTTACAGCATCAGAAGGAGGGAGTGTGGCATTTGGAAACGGCAAATCTGGGACAATTGTCGGTATAGGTAAGATAGGTGAGTCACTCTCCCATTCAATTGACAATGTTTATTTTGTGGATGGTTTAAAACACAACTTGCTAAGTGTGTCCCAACTGTGTGACAAAGACAACCTAGTAGTGTTCTCTCCAACACGTTGCTTGGTTGTAAACATGAACACAGGAGATGTTGTGTTGAGGGGGAAGCGACACAAAAATGTTTATAAAGTGTGTATTTCTACTCTTCCCCAAAATAATTTGACTTGTTTGAGTGCCTTAAAAGATGATGTTATGCTTTGGCACAAAAGACTAGGTCATGCAAGCCACTCTCTTTTGAACAAACTTGTAACCAAAGATTTAGTAGTTGGCTTACCTTCCATCAAATTCAATGATGACAAGGTATGTGATGCATGTGCCAAAGGCAAACAAGTCAAAAATTCATTTAAGTCTAAAAAGTGTATAAGCACTACTCGACCCCTTGAATTAATACATATGGATCTATGTGGTCCAATGAGGATCATGAGCCGAGGTGGCAAGAGGTATGTGCTTGTGATAGTGGATGACTACTCTCGTTTCACTTGGACTTTGTTTTTGGCTTCTAAAGATGAAACTTTTGAAAAATTTCTTGCTTTCATTAAAAAGACTGAAAAGAGGGTAGGACACTCTTTGGTATGCATAAGGTCTGACCATGGTACAGAATTTGAAAATTCGAGCTTTATTGACTATTGTAATGAGCATGGTGTTGATCACAATTTTTCAGCTCCAAGAACACCCCAACAGAACGGGGTGGTAGAGCGCAAAAATCGTACTCTAGAGGACATGACTAGAACAATGCTTGTTGCTAGTGGTCTTCCTAGAAATTTTTGGGCTGAAGCTTTAAACACATCATGTTACATTATAAATAGATGCATGATTAGACCTGTTCTTAACAAAACTCCTTATGAGATCCTCAAAGGAAGAAAACCAAATATTTTGCATTTGAGAGTTTTTGGGTGTAAATGTTTTGTGCATAATAATGGAAAGGATGCCTTAGGGAAATTTGATCCAAGGAGTGACGAGGCAATATTCCTCAGTTACTCCTCACATAGTAAGGCATACAAAGTGTTTAATAAGAGAACCTTGTGTGTTGAAGAAAGTGTGCATGTGCTTTTTGATGAAACTAACTCTCTAAGTGAGAATGATGCACAGGAGGAAGACCTCGAACTAGGTCTTGTTAAAAAAGACATGCTGCTTCAAGATGAACCAGGTAAGGATCAACCTGAGAGATCAAGGCCTGAAGCTGTTCTTCAGGAAGGTAGGCAGGGTGTGAACCAAACAGGGGGAAACAGGGTGGAACCCTGTTCGGGACAACATCAGCCGAACCCTTCTGAGATAATTTCAGGAACAGGCTCCCAAACAGGCTTGGGAACAGGTCCTGAACTTGTTTCACCAAGTATTTCAGTTAGGATGGAGAGCATATCTGTGAACCCACTTTCACCACGATCATGGAAATACCAAAGTTCACATCCTCTTGATCAAATTTTGTCTGATATTAATGCAGGAGTTCAAACTAGATCTAGGCTTAAAAATTTCTGTGCTTTCTATGCTTTTCTCTCAAAAATTGAGCCTAAGAATATTAATGAAGCTCTTGCAGATTCAGATTGGGTCACAGCCATGCAAGAAGAACTCCATCAGTTCGAAAGAAACAAGGTATGGCACCTTGTGCCACGGCCAGAGGATAGAACAATCATTGGAACCAAGTGGGTGTTCCGTAACAAGCTAGATGAGTGCGGAACAGTCACTAGGAACAAGGCCCGGCTGGTGGTTCAAGGCTACAACCAAGAAGAGGGAATTGATTATGAAGAGACTTTTGCACCTGTTGCAAGGATGGAAGCCATTCGAATCTTGATAGCTTTTGCAGCCCACATGGAGATCAAGTTATATCAAATGGATGTTAAAAGCTTGCAAATAAAGCAAACCTCAAACGGCACCATGATCCATCAACAAAAGTATATCAGAGAGTTACTTAAGCGTTTTAAGATGGAGTCGGCCAAGCCCATTGATACTCCCATCTCTCCCTCAACCAGGTTTCTTGGTTGATAGGAAAAGCACCTCAGGTATGGCTCACTTTCTTGGACTTTGTTTGGTATCTTGGGCAACCAAGAAACAACTCTCTGTTGCCTTGTACACAGCAGAAGCTGAGTATGTGGCAGCTGCATCTTGTTGTGCTCAGTTATTATGGATAAGGCAACAACTCAAGGACTTTTGTGTTGACATAGGATGCATTCCTATTTATTGTGACAATACAAGTGCAATTAACATTGCCAAAAATCCATGTCAACACAAAAGAACAAAACATATTGACATTCGTCATCATTTCTTGAGAGACAATGTTGAAAAGGGAGTGATCTCAATGAATTTTTGTGCCACTGAAAATCAAATTGCTGATATATTCACAAAGGCATTGAGTAGAGAACAATTTGAAAGGAATAGACTCGAACTAGGCTTAATTAGAACAACCTGACCAACCTGTTCTCTCTCCCTGTTTGCAAAATTTAAAAGTGACGGGTACAACATGTTAAATTTTTGTTTGTAATCAACTTGTGTGCTATGTTTAGCATATGTGAGGTTTACAACTTGCTGACACTCGTTGAGGTCTAATGAGATTGCCCTTATTGTCCAATGTTACCGAGCAAGTAACCTCAAGAACAAGCATCAGGAACAGGTACGCCTCTTGTTTGTCAAATGTGTGCAACAAATTGAAAACTGCTAATCTCTTCCCGAGGCGTGCGCAATAAATGCTAAAGTCCGTTACAAAAACGGACAAAATCTTTTAAAGATTTCGCACGTCTCTCTCTCCCTGTAAAGCTCTTGCTTAATCTCTCACCTCCACCGAAACTCTCTTGCTTTGAAACTCTGTTCAAGAAACCCTAATCTCTCTCCTTCCTCTGAAAAATGGCTTTCCCAATTAGCTTCGAGAGCTCCTCGACCTTGACCCAGGGCAACCAGACACAGGGCACAGCCTTGCAAACAGCCACAGCCCTGTTTGCACCTACACAATTTCTGACGGCCCTCATGGAAGGTAAAAATACTGAACCTCCTCGACCTATTGCCTATAAACCTTTTGGGTTTTTGAAAAGTATCGACCTTAGAACAGTGAATTTGAAATTGGAAGACATCCCGTACAAATTTGGGTGGGAATTGATTTTGTTTGGTGAAACGGGCGCATGTCAACCCCAAGAACTTGTTGGGGCATCTGAAAGAGAAATTGGGGCTTTAGATGAACTCTTTCTGTTGGACCATGGGTTAGATGACATCAATTCGTTTGGGCTGTTTCCTGAGCAGGAAACAGGGTCAGAAACAGGGCCTGAAGTTTTTAGGGATGACCTAGGGGAGGATTTGTCAAAAGAAGAAGGGGGAAGTAGTGGTCAAATGGAGGAGTCTCCTATTAAGCCTGCACAAGCCACACTGGTAACACAAACCGGTGAGAAACGCAAAAGGTACAAAATTGTGGCTAGGCGTGCTAGAGTACCAAGAACACGACCACCATCAAGGCCTAAAAGCGGCCAGACTGAAGCGCCCTCAAAAAGTGAACCCCCTGTCAAACCAAAACCACAAATCCCCTCTTCGGCCAAACCCACAAACAGACCCACAAGAAAATCAGCCCGAATAGCTTTTCACTCCACTCCTCGTCCTGCCAAACAGTCAGCCCCTGTTATTGAGGAGATTGATTTCTCCTCTGAGCCTTCATCAGATAGCGACACTGAGAACACTGCCTTCAAACAGGCACGCCCGTGTTCTCAGAGTCCTCAGAGGATAAGCCTCTTCCTATACCAAAATCATCAACCCTCAAAACTCCCAAGAGAAAAGCCTCCCTCAAACATGCCTCCACCCAAGACCCTCCTACTGAGCCCCAACCTAAACGAGCCAAGAAATCTACCCCGTCTGCAATCTCAGCCAAACTGACCCAATTGATTCAGAGACGGGTTGTCAGGGGCAAAATTATTAAGGTCAAGTATTTTGAGGAATAGGGTCTGGGGGTGTTTCTGCACAAGCTGCATGCACAGGGGTGGTATGAGTTGTTTACAAACACCCAGTTGGGGTGTTCTGTACATGAGTTAGCAGAGTTCTATGCCAACTGCACTGTCACCGAAGGAGTGGTGACAAGTATTGTTAATGGGAAGCAGCTTCGCTTTGATGCGAAGATATTAGGGGACATTCTGGGGATTCCCTCGACGGGCTTTGATATATATGTGAGAGAAGACAAGACTATTCTAGGGATAGCCAGGCTGTTGGAACTCGTCTAGAAATTTAGCCAGCAACCAAGCCTGCAAACACCCAAGTATGTGAAGAAAGGGGACATGACATCGCTCCATCAATTGCTATTTTGGTTTATCATCAAGAATGTCATCCCCAGAGGCCAGGGTCGCAATCTTGCTGATGCCATGGATCAGTGTTTGATGGATCTGATGGACACGGAAGTGCAAATTAACCTTCCTGCTATCATGATTCGACATATTGCAAGAATTACAAACACCTCTAGGAAACATGATCTGGGATACGGCTTCTTTCTGACTAGTGTGTTTGAGCACTTTGGGGTGACACTGCAGAAGAAGGTGGGCGCTCAGTTCATTAATGAGATCGGGAGTAACACCCTTATGGGGTGTGGGTATGCTTTGATTGAAGGGTCTGCCTCAGAACAGGGGACCAGAACACCCCGTCCTCCTGTTCCTGGCAGTTCCTCAACCAAGCTTGAGGCTGCTTTGGAAGAAAACTCTCGCCTCAGTACTGAGCTTAACGCTGTAAAGGCTGCCCTGGACGAGGAAAAAGCTCTAAATGCAAAACGCCATGCAGATCTCCTCGCCCTTCTCTCTTCACTTTCAGCAAAATTTTCTCCTTCTGCTCCTTGAACACCCCTCATGAGCTGTTCCCATCTGTTGTTCTCATAACCTGTTCTCACTTCTCTTGGTGAATCAGTTTGTACTCTGTTGCACTCGTTTGGTGAATGACAGGTTATCTTGTTTTTTGATTGGCTTTGCCTTGCTTGCTTTTTGCTGTGAATTGCTTGTGTGTGACTAGGATGGCCAATCTCATTACCGTACCAAAACACTTGAGTGTATTGCCTGTTGACTTTCCTCCATTACCCAAGTGGTGGTGATAGCAAACACCCTCTGTTTGACTGTTCGCCCCTACTTTTTAATGATGCCAAAAGGAGGAAGATAGGATGACCAATATTGTTTTAGTTCTGCCATGGATGAGTTAATTGTCTTACAATCTTTTCGATACTAACTGCTTCATGTGAATTTGAATAATTGGTACAAATCACTTAAATTGCCCTTGAAAGTCAATATGGTCACTTGGTTTGTCATCATCAAAAAGGGGGAATTTGTTAGAATGTATAAAGTTTTGATGATAACAAATCCAAGTGTTGTTGTTGTTGCTCCAAACAGGCTTTCCAAACAGGACCTTACTGCTGTTCTCAATGTATTAAAACTGCTTGACTAATGGTTTATCAAGAACAGGTACTCAAGTCAGCAATGTAAGAACACCTGTGAGAAACAGGTTCTGTGAGGTGTTTTGAAGCATATCCTGAGAAGTGTTTGAAACATAAGATATGTGCAGCTGTGACAAACAGGTTCCGTGCGGTGTTTGAAGCATATTCTATGAAGTGTTTGCAGTAAAGTCGTTCTACAAGATGACTAGTGGTTACAACAAGATGTCTTGATTTGATTTGGTTTTATATTTTTAGACTCTTGTTAATATGCCAATTAGAAAGTTTTAATTTACCACTCACTGGAAACGGTTTTGCTTTTCGGAAAATATTTCGGATCACCCTTCAGAACAACCCTGGGAACAGGGCGATCAGGGTGTTTCCCGAATAAGCTGCGAAAAACTGCTTTGCACGATTTTTATCTTTTGGATTTTGAGCAGCTTCTTCAAAGATTTGCAAGAAAGATTTTTCTATGGAGTATCTTATTCTTTACCCTAAAAAACGGTTATCAAAAATCTTAAGGGATTTGCAAAATCTTTTTGAATAAAAAGAATATCCAATTTTTGGCAAGTGGATAAGGTAGTTGAGAAAAACATGAGCTAGCTGCTAAAGAACACCGCCTCATGCATGCGGTTCAGGAAGTGTTTTTCAGCTCATGTCACCTTACCCCTTGTAGCTAAAGGATTCTATTTTCTCTAGGATTTTAGTTTCCAAAAATTTCAGAAATAGTTTTTCCATCCCTTGTGGGTAAAGGATTCTATATTCTTCAGATTTTTTAGTTTCCAAAAATTTGATGAATTGTTTTCCAAGCACTATAAAAGGCGGCTTCTTACAATCTTGGAGACATCGGTTTTCAAAGAGAAAAAATCTGAGTTCATGAGCTAGAACGTTTGAAAAGAAAACCGAGCCTTGTGAGTGAATTAATTGAGCTTTCAAAGTTGGCATACTAGAACTTCATTGTACCCTATATTAGCTTAGTTGAGAAGCATTGTAATAGGGTGTTTTTTCTTTACATTCTTCTTTCACAAGAGTGAGTAGAGTGTGTGTCCAAATCAAGGGGATTTTGGACGTGGGGTAACTTGTCTTAGGGAAGACAGGTTACGTGTGTTACAAGTTGTAACAAGGTGTGTTACTATTGTAACGTGATTAGCCCGTTTAGTGAAGTGTTTAAATCCTACACGAGGTAGGTCGTGGTTTTTAACCTCAGTTGGGCTAGAGGTGTTTTCCACGTAAAAATCCTGTGTCCATTATTTCCGCATTCAATTTTGTTGGATTTTCGCTTCTGCTTATCTCAGAAACAACCTGTGCGAACAGGGTCTAAGACTGTTTGTTAGCAACTTGCGAAAATCAGACACCACAATTCACCCCCTCTTGTGGTTGTGTACTCTCTAATTCAACACATACATACATACATACATACATACGTACATACATACATACATACATACATACATACATATATATATATATATATACATACATATATACATACATACATATGTATATATATATATATATATATATATATATATATATATATATATATATATATATATATTGTGACCTATCATCCCTCCCCCCCCCAAAATTCCAGGCCCTCTATCTGCTTCTATTCCTTTCTCTCTCTGCCTTAATCCCGAATCTCCATTGTTTTCAAACTTCGTTGCTACCTCATTAGAAACCCAATTTAATTTCAACCAAACGCTTCAATTTTCAAAAAACTTGAAATTTGGTTTGGTTTTCACCAATTTAGAATTAGAATTTTTTTTTTGGTTTAGTTTATATGATTCTCGATTGAAATTAGTTGTCAAATTACACATAACACTTCTAGTAATTGGTTGTAATCAACGAATTTTTTTTAGTTTTTCAAGTGGCTTGTCGAAGTTTTTGGTTTGAAATTTGTTGTGAAATTAGAGAGAGATTTTAGGGATGCGAAAGATTGTTTGGATCCCTAAACCTCCAAATCCTAAACATTAATATTTGAACCCAAATCCTAAATCATATATTTATGATTTGGCATTTAGCTTCCGTGGATTAAGGTTTAGGGTTTTAAGATTTAGAGTTTGGGGTTTGGGGTTTAGGGCTAAGGTTTAGGTTTGGATTTTTAAGAGTAAGTGTAAATCCTAGTTCTACATACCAAACCCCAACGACTTAACATAGAATTGCACCTATTTGATATAGTACATAAGTTCATATCTGTTAACATGAAAAATATCAGTTGAACAATCTAGGTTAGCCAAGGTAGATTTTCAGGGATATGATGATGGATTTAGAGTGTATGTTGAACATCTAAGGTTTATGATTTAGGACTTGACATTTAACTTTTGTAAATTAGGGTTTAGGGTCTTAAGATTCAGTGTTTAGGGTTTTAAGATTTAATGTTTAGGGTTTGGATTAGGCATAGAGTTTAGGGTTCGAGGTTTTAAAGGTTAGTGTAAACCATAATCTTAGACACTAAACCTAAACCCTACTATTTGATATAAGACTGCTTCATATTTTTAATATATATAAGTTTATATATGTTAACCTGAAAATATGAGTAGAACAACCAAAGTTAACTAAGATAGATTTTCAGGGATATGGTGATAGATTTAGATGTATGTTGAACATTTAACGTTTATAATTTAGGATTGGACATTTAGCTTTTGTGAATTGGGGTTTCGAGTCTTAAGATTTAGTTTTTGGGGTTTGGGTTAGAGTTAGAGTTTAGGTTCGAGGTTTTAAGGGTTAGTGTAAACCCTAATCTTAGATGCTAAACCCTGAACCCTACTACTTAATATAAGAATATTTTATATTTTTAATATATATAAGTTTATATCTATTAACCTAAAAATATCAGCAGAATAATCTGGGTTAACTAAGATAGATTTTCAGGGATATAATGACAGATTTAGGGTGTATATTGAACATTTAAGGTCTACAATTTATGATTTAGAAGTTAGCTTTCATGGATTATGGTTTAGGGTCCTTAGGATTAATGTCAAGGCTAAACTATAATCCCTAACCCTAGACACTAAATCCTAAACCCTAATACCTTTATATAAGGCTACTTCACATTTTGAATATACATAAGTTTGTATATGTTAACCTGAAAATCAGTGGAACAATCTGGGTTAACTGAGGTAAAGTTTCAGGGATATGATGATAGATTCAAGGCATATATACCATATATGTTGACGTAACTAGCTTCCGCCGTCACCACCGTCACTGAGACTTACCAGAACTCACCTAAGCCACATCCAACTTCGACCTACTACTACCACCAACTTCACTAACAACCACCACCGGCACCACTATGCTCATTCTGTCTCTCTTCGTCCTCCATTGTTAAACTAGAATTATTATTAAAATTATGGTGACGAGCAACTTTGCCACCAAAACATGACCACCTATAGCTGCACATGTAGCCAAAAACCACCGTTAACCTCCTACATGGCTCTCCCTCTGCAACTCCATAAGGTCGAACTAACACAATCACAACCTCTTTATCTCATACAGATCCACAAAGATGTTAACTCCACCATCTTAAACCTATCATTTTCTCACTCTAGGTTGGTCAACAGCCCATGTTCAGGGCTTCATCCCGCCAAATCCAACCACTTCCTTGCCCAGTTGCTTTCACATCTTAGTCCCTTGTCATGCAAAATCCACTCTCATGTATTTATTTTGCTTAGACATGCCTCAAGTTGGCTGGGACATGGTCCCAAAGTTGCCAACTTGACCAACTTGAGTTAAGTTTCTAGATAACTTACAATTTCACTAAAATATATTTTTTGCCCTTTAGGTAATCTATAATTATTATAAGTAATTAAGAATTATCATTTATAAAATTTCTAGCATGTAAGCATAAGTACTAACTAAATTTTCACCCATTGGATCATTTATGTTGGCAAATAAGGTACATGAAATTAGAATCACAACCATTTTTTTTGTTGTTTCTCTTTAGCATATTCATTTATATTTTGTTAACCCAATCAGAAAATTTATTGATGAATTTTCCTTATATTTATATTTACAACTTGATTTTACGAAATTATTTACATTTAATTTAGCATATACTTTTTCCTCGATAAAATATCATTTCAATCGCATTTATAAATTAGACATTTTTTTTTCCTTTTTGATAAAAAAACACTTACTAAAATTTAAAGTTATCTTAATTATATGTTAAAATATTTAATTATACATAAAATATTTATTAAGAACTAAGATTTTCAGCCTCTCTTTATTTTAATCTAAAGAAAAAAATCATCCCTCCTTTTTTTTGATACAAAGTAGTTACCCTCTCATAATTATACAGTAAACATCCCCATGCTTTTTCTAATTACTAAAAACAAAGAATTTTACTCATATATTTTTCTGTAACAGAACCTCCTCTGCAGCCCATCTGCCCTTCCTCTGTCTTCCAAAACCCTAAAAACATTAAATCCTAAACTCTCATCTCCTTTCCGAGTGCCCATCATTGCCTCTTTTTCTACCTCTGCCACCAACTCTGGCCCTGCTTCCGGCACCAGTCACCAGGCCACTCTAGCAGATGCTAGCTCAACTCCAACCTCATTCATCCCCATTAATGGTGCAGAAAAGTGGATTCAAAAATAGGAAAAATCTATACCAAAAATAGCCATAGCAAAGAAGAAGCATGCCTTAAAATCAAACCAAATTTGAGAAATTTCAAAGCAATAGCCACAAATTAAACTAACAATCTACACAGTTAAAATCAATTAGACGAAATTGAGAACTAATCGAAATGGTTCTACAAGAATAAAAATCAAACATGAGATATTAACTCAAAAAATCTAATCTAAACTCTTAAATTAAACCACACCCTTATTTCAAAAATCAGATGTCTCTTTCTAAATTCTTGAAGAGAGAAAGGGGGAAGATAATGAGGATGAGAATTTCAAGCAGAAGAAACGAAGATAGATGATACATAGGTATGGAAAATGAAATGTGTAAGGAACACATTTGCCAAGTGAGACCCATCAGGGGATAAAAATAAGGGGTTTTTGATCAAGAGCATAATAGTCACACATGGTGTGAACACATTTGCCAAGCAGGACCCATCAGGAACAAAAATAACACTGATAAGTAAGAAAAACATTCATGTGAAAAGTGTTATTTGAAACGACACTATTAGTAAATTTCCCTTTTTTAAAGGGTATCATGAGTAAACTTGGTAAAACTGACCTGAGACACAAAATTCAAGCAAACGACCTAGAGCTATATCAGAAACGACACCCGAAATGGGATGAACCAATCTGGACCCAAACACCCGAAGTAACAAGATTCATAACCGAACGAAACCTAGATTCTAGCATGAAGTGAAATGACCCACACCGGAAATGACCCGACCCAATTCAAACCTGATCCATAGTGACCCGACCCAAAGTAAACCGAACATGGACAACCCGAATCCAAACCGAACCGTGCCCGATTTAAAACCAATCCGATTCTTACCTGACGCAATTTTGCCCGAATAAAACTCGAACCCGAGTGTACGCGACCCGAATATAACCCAAACCGAAATATACTCATAATCTATCAACCCAAATTATTCCTAATTCCCTAAATTTCATTCCCAATGGCTAGAAGAAAGCTCCTAAAATAATTTAGCGCAAGTTTTAATAAATAAGCAAGTTATAATCCAACTATTAACCGTAGAGTATAATGTCATTAAAGTCTTTGATCAGAAGGTAAAATGTAATATTGTTGATGTATTTCAATTAGGCAGCGACCGACGAGTAGGAGACTGAGGGAGTGTTAGGCGGTGGCCAATGGGTAGGAGACTGACTGAGGGATGGTTAGGGCTTTAGGAGGCGAGAGAAGAGGGACTCAAGCAAAGCAACTATCACGATCTCAACTGTCCAGTCTGTCATGAAGGATTTTTAATTAGTTTTTGGTTTCACTTAGGTTTTGCTTTTTAAAATAATAAATCCTTAAATTATCAGTAGTAACGTTTTTTGGGTTTTAGACTTTTAGGGGAAATTCTAAATTTTTCAAACTCAATTATTTGAGTTTAAGTGGGAAAAAGAAAAATAATTTAAGAGGGAATTTTTACAATTGAAATCAATTAAAAACTTAAGAGGAAAAAATAAATAGTTAATAGTTTTAAATTTTTTATTTGATAGATATGTAGTAAAAATATAAGAGGAAAAAAATGTTTAGTCAAAATAGGAATTAAGAAAAGATAAGCACAATTAACAAATTATTAAACTTTTAGGATCTAGCAATCCTCTTGTACTATTTGATTCACTTAATGACTTAATGCAACACACACCATGATTTTAATATCATTATGTGACTACTGTCAAAAACACTGCACTACTGATCTACGATTCTAAATCATCTTCATAGCATGTTTAATTCTACATAATCATATTCAAGAATGTATGTTTGAATATGATCTCATAATAATATAACTCATTTGAATTTTAGACAATTAAATTCCAAGTCTTGAGTTTTGATAACAAACATTCACAATCACGTAAATGCAATGCTAATTGACACATACTTATACATTGCCATTGCTTTTGAGTTTTGACTCATTAGGCACATGCATATCAAGTTGCTAATCTCACAAAGACAAATATTTGAATTTTGATGTATGACCACTTAACGAGCAACTAAAGAACATTGATTCAATTATTGAAAATGTCGACTTGAACCAACCTGTTTCTGTTTACCAGCTCCAAATACTACAAACCTGAAGTTATGAACCAACGCTCGGGTCAAAATAAAAATTTTATTATTTTCATTCTTTTTGTTGTCATTTTTCAAGGTATGTTTTAGTATTGGATCTTACAAATAAGACTATTAATTCATGATTTGCATTAGGTTTGTTCACTAATTTCGTGACCGCATGGCCTCAATTGAGATATTTGAAACTTGACTTGATGAGACATAATCATTTGGATAATTGTAAGATGTATCTGATATAGGTTAGGGATGGATTGTATATTTCTGCTTGTAAGTTACTAATTTTCCTAGTAACTTTATAACTAAGCCTATTAGATTCTTCATAACAGAATTCCCTTTTAATTATATATATACACACACACACAAGTAAAAAGAAGTATTTTAAATATAAAATACAAACGTATAATTGTTAACGTATGAATTAAAAGAGGAATATAGAATAAATGAGTTTGTTTAATTAGACAGTTTTTATCTTTTAAATACAATTTAAGAGTAAAAATGACTACATTTAAACTATACAATGATTTGAAATTAATGCGACTCGATTTATATCCGATCCTATGTACAACCTACCCAATATTGAACCAAACATTGAAACGAATCCCACCCAACCAGAATTGGACTCGACCTATACTCAATCCAAACCAGGCTACTGTAAACAATCTAAATCAGACCCGACCCGAATTTCACCTGAATCGAACCCGTATCCGACACGAACATCATTGACCTGAAAGTGATCCAAATCCGAACCGAACCCGAACCCAACCCAAACATGGTTGACTCGAAAGTGACCCGAACCAAATTAAGACCCAATTCGTATCTCATATGAATGACCAATTTGTCAGATATAGTTGTGAGACGTGTTCATCTAAATACTCAGCGAAAAACTTAGGGGAGCCAAATGACGTTGCATTAAAATGGTAAGGTATATGTGATTTTTAGAAAAAAGGGTAAGGTGTATGATTTTACCATGTTTGAGATCGCACGTATGAAACTTCTAAAACCGATGCATTTAGGAAAGATATGCGTCTCGCTTCCCAATACTATTGTTGATGCCGTCGGAGCATAACTGCGTAAGGCTACGCTAATTATACTTTTTATTTATGTTGCCATTAATGCAATAGATTTTCAATTAATAAATAATCTTGGCTTTTATTGTGCCAGATCACATATCACATCTTTAAATTTTTACTCTGTTTGACAAATAGTTATTAGCTGTTAACTATTAACTATTTATATTAGTTGTTAACTATTTATAGAAAAAATTGTTTGGTAAAAATAGCTATATTTGACAAAGTTGTGAGACAAAAAATTAATTTTGCAAAAGGTTCTTCCACAAAGCTAATAGAATGAGCTTTTTGGACCCAAAAAGCAATTCCAAAAAACCATTTTACTAAACACCCTAATTAGTTTTTTGACTAGGTCAAAAAACTAATCTTGGTCTAAAAAGCTATTTTTGGCCAAAAAAACTCTCCAAAAAGCTGTTCACCAAACATCTCAGAAACAAGCTATACACTTCTGTTAGTTTTGCTATGAATTTTATTTAATGTAAACATGCTTTGATTTATCAATTAATATATAAAGAATACATGCTTTGATCTTATATGGTACTTACAGTTGCTATTGTTTGATGATTCTATCGAGTTTGTTAACCAATGAAAGGAAAAAAGCTGACAAAATATTAAAAAGAAATATGGTAAGTCGTATGAATGGTCAGACATGCTTGCTAGGTGTAATACTGTATTCAAATCTAACTTTTTTTTTTTTTTTATCTTTAGCAAGAAATAGATTAGGCAGCAAAGCAATGAGCTATTTGGCCCAAAAGACTCGACAACTATGCTAATCCAGATCCCGGCCAGGAACCTAGGCCAACATTGGGGCCAGTTTTGTAATCCAGGTAACCCAACAACCTCTTTGCTTGAGTCGAAAGGCTAGACTGCAGTGTTGGCCTAGGAACCTTTCTTGAGATAGGACTAAGTCCAGGTTTCAGATCCAATCGCAACTAGTACTGGGACCTCAATGTTAATCAATCTAAAGAGATTAGACAGAAAAGCAAAAAAATAGTAAATTTAATTAATGGAGTCGCTAGTGAGTTTTAGAAAAACTTAGAAACCAAGTGTACTCCCTGACATGAACCATAAACTAAAAAGGACACCAAAGGGGATGACTGGTTCGTTACAAAGAGGTTTTCGAAAGGACCCTGAGTAATTCTTGGTGTGGGAATTGTCAACTCCATCGGCTGGAACTGAGTATCCAAATTCGGGAGCACAGAGACAATGTCATGATGGAATGCATCACGCACTGCCCGTCATCACCTACAACCTTTACTAATCAATATGGTGAAATAAAGCTAATTACACTAACAAACAAACATGCAACATATTAGGATCAATCATATCAATTAATAGGAATCAAAAGGACAATCCTAATCTAGAAGAATTCAAAGAAATAATATAAATAATTACAGTGGGCTAAGGCTCAACTAATTAAAGATTAGATCTTACTAAATTCAAAATTAAATGAAACATAGAGAAAGAACGTAGAGAGAAGGAGGGAAAGTTTAGGTTATGCTCTTAGGATGACCCACCTGATTTACCTAGAGACCCAGCAGAATGGCATATCTTTAACGATTAATCAATTTATTTCTCTCCATATCTTGAGTATGTAACGTGCCACTCTTAATGTTGTTTGGTGTCTTCCTCTCTAATCTCTCAGGTGACTCAAAATTTTTTCTATCTCCTCTCCAATTTTCAGTGTGTCTAATGCTTGGGCGTAGTGTTCCCTTTATAGCACTTAAAGGGATAATATGAGT
Organism: Carnegiea gigantea; assembly: GCA_029747015.1. Lineage (NCBI taxonomy): Eukaryota > Viridiplantae > Streptophyta > Magnoliopsida > Caryophyllales > Cactaceae > Carnegiea > Carnegiea gigantea. Next base: position 65,110 of record JAKOGI010000697.1, read on the forward strand.
TAGTTTAGATAAAAGAGACCTAATCCAATTCCTAGAAGACTTAATATAAACGGACGTACCAATCTAGATAAAACTCTGCCTACTGAAAAATGTTTTAAATATCGAGAAGGAATCAGAGATCCTGCTAGGTTCCCAGATAGGGGACCCGATTGGCTCCTCAGTCGGGTCCAACTTAATGGATCGGGCTGCACTCTTTTGTTTTTCTTTTTTTTCCTTCAAGCTTGAGTTAAGGATCAATCCTTTAAGCCCCTAAATACACTTGTTTGGCATAATTTTTTTCATTTGGCATTTTATAAAAATGAATACCATTTTTAGGCATCTACAGTTAGCCACTGCTGTGACCAAACCTGGGTAAGATGAAGGTTAAAGTTGTTACCTTTCATGCTTACCTATTCATAGCTCTACTCTGAATTTCACATTTCACTGGTCTAGTGGACCTTGATGTCGACCTTTCACCAGCTTAGCGAATCTCTCTTGATTCCAATTTTTTTGTAATTCTAGCAGACTTTTAGTCGGCCTAATGGGTTTGATTTTAAATATTTTGTCCATCCAGTTGGACGATCTAGCAAATTCTAAATTTGACCTTTTACCAGTCTAGCAGACCTTTCATTGGCCTAGTGAATTTGAAGTCTATCTTTCGTTGGTCTAGCAAACCTTTTCCCGGTCCTACAGAGTTTTCACTTGTCTACTGGGTCTGAATTGCTGAACTTTCGTAGATCTAACTTTTGCTGGAAGATCTTCATTTGTGAGAGGGAGAGTCTAAAGATATGTAGCAAGATCCCTGTGACCTTAGGGGCGTTTGAGCCTAAAGATCTGTAGGTAGATCCTTGTTAACTTAATGACATGTGAGCCTGAAGATATGTAACTAAATCCCAGTGAATTTGGTGGCTTGGGAGCCTAGAGACCTGTAGCTCAATCCGTATGAGCTTCATGGTGTGAGATCATGAAATCCTATAGTCAGATCCTTGAGAACTTAGTGGCACTAGAGCGTAAGGACCTATAGCTAGATCCCTATGAATTTGGTGGCGTTTGGCTGAAAGACTCATAGCCATACCCTGTGAACTTGGTGGCATCTGAGCCTGAAGATTTGTTGGCAGATCTCTATTAACTTAGTAAAGTTTGAGCCTGAAGATATGTAGTTAGATCCCTATGCACTTGGTGGCATATGTGCCTAAAAATCTGAAGCCATATCCCTTTGAATTTGGTGGCCTGAGGGCCTAAGGACTGGTAGCCAGATCCATGTGAATTTGGTGATTGTAAGTCTTAAGACCTGTAGCTATATCCCTTTGAATTTAGTGGCATGAGAGCCTGAAGGAATGTAGACATATCCCCATGAACTTGGTGGTGTATGATCCTAAAGATCTATAGCTAGATCTTTATAAGCATGGTGGTGTGTAAGCTAGAAGACCTGTAGCTAAATCCTTATGAACTTGGTGGCATGAGAACCTAAAGACTTGTAGTCATGTCTCTATGAACTTGGTGGGGTGTAAACCTGAAGATCTATTGTAGATCCTTAACTTGTCAATGGTAAGATGTTGAGATGTCAAATCATCGAGTTTTATCATTTTGCCACTCGGGCATTGATGTCACCTCCTCATGGTGGGAGCTTGTTGAATGTTGAAATGTCCTAGATGATAATGTGTCCGTTAATGTTAAGATAAAGAGGATGATGTATCCCTTGTGGCTAGATCCTCTTGAGGCTGGGCACTCGATAGCTTGAAGTTGGGTTGATTTCATTTTTATAAGGACGTGGGTGAATTTCTCATTTAATATTAGGGCAGTGATGCTTATGTAAAGCTCACTCTGAGGATGGAACCCCTACTTTGACTGAACCTGATTTCTGTGACAGTTGCTGACCTAATTCTAAGACCTCTAATGCAGATTTATGGCTTACTAGGGCTATTCAATCCAAGGCTCACACGTAACCAGGGTGGATGAAGGTCTAGTAAATGGGCTAAAGACCCATGTATAGATGCAGGTGCACTTGCTAGCCTAACTTAAATATGCTAACTATACAAACTTAATTGTGCTGACTGTGCAAACATCCAATGACCTAACCTTTATGCATGTAGGTGAAGGTCTTGTGCTAAGACAGGTGTCCCTTGGATAAGGCCCGATTAAGGTGCAGGCAACTGATGAAGATGTTTTTGTTAGTGTTCCCTCTGATTTATGTTGTTACAACAAAAGCCCTATATGTGTAGGGATATGACAGATGAAGATGTTTTTGTTAGTGTTGCCTAGAGCAGCTTCTAGTGTAGTACAAAGGACATGGTTATCTCCTTATCGAGAATGTTTACCATAAAGGAAACCCTTGTTATGTTGGAAACATTGTGGATTCCCATATCTTGCATAATGGTGAGTTCCTACTTAGAAACGATGAGAATATAGAGTGAGTATCCACTTTTGAGTTTATAGTCATGATTGAGATAAAGAGTCTTGAATTCTAGAATAGAGGTGAGACTTGAGGTCATGACGATTGGGAAGAAGTGGTAAACCGGGTGAATGATTTGTCTAGATCTAGTTTGATGGGACTATGGACTGCTTCTTATCCCTAAATACTAAGGTTTTAGTTTTACACTACTTTTTCCTGGCCCGCTTTTTCAGGTTTTTGGACCAGCTACTCTTTTTCCCCCCCTCTCTCTCTTTTTCTTTTTTAAGACCAAATGACTCAATTAAGATGTTACTTCATAGAAAAGAATCTTTGTGGCTGGGCCTCAAAGTGGTTACCTATATATCTAATATGGAATCAGAGAATTTGTATTCAGAGTAAGAACATGCAACTTAAAGGAGGGATACCTCCAAGAGGACCTTTTAAGGTAGGTTTTAGGGTTATGATACCAAAGGAAGGGAATCGACATGAAGACTCAAATAAACCTTATGAAATCCCTAAATGTGTGTAGGTGATGAAGATAGTGTAAATCAACAACTTTTTTATTTCTTTATTCTTCTTCTTTTCAAGCCCTTTTTTTTTTGTTCTTCTCTTTTTTGTTTTTTTGGTTCTCCTTTTCATTTTTTTTCTCTTTTCTCCTTGGATGGGACTATTTTGTCTAAACTCTTTTTTTTTTAATAGCTAATTTTGATATTGATGTCACCCATGACGCATTTCCACTCTTTGGTAGATCAAATGTGCTTATGAAAGATATATGCTCTTCAGAGGCTCAAGGGGGTTCTAAGTGGTGACTTATTAGATCTAACAAAGGTACTAATACAAGTTACTAAAGGATGCCTCATATTCTAGGCATGTCCTTTAAAGTTACATCACTATTACGAAGAAATTTTTATCTTTTCCTTTTTATATGATGGATTGAAATCCTTAGTCTCTTGTTTATTTTAATTCTCCCCTTCTATTTTTGCGTAGTTTGCCATGCAAGGTTTTCAAGCTAGCCCCTTTTTTTCTTCATTTTTTTGTTTAACCTAGATTCATCATAGGATAGAAGTATTCTATGCAAGATAAAAGAACAAATTGAGGAAATGATTTCATTAATGAATCAAGATTACATCAGACTTGAACTTATGATGGAAGAGAAGAACAGCTGACTTAATACATGACTATAAGCTAAGTGTGACATTAGATTAAGGCATATCATATCACTTAAATTCAATATAATGCAAGGCCTCTTGTGTGGAGGCTTTTCTTCATAGGTGTCTTGTAGGTCGATGGACCTTCAAGGGTACATGGACCTTGGACATAGACCTATTTGTTATGTAAATAGATGGCTCCCACTTGTATCTTTGGTGGTCTGAAATAGTTAGGATGCTATCATGTGAACAAGATCTTTGAGCAACCTGAGGTAGGGGAAGCTGCCCTAACTTGAACATGCTTTCTAGTTGATTCTTAGAGGTATAACAATCTTCAGAATCATGGCCCCATGCTTGGTGATATTTGCAATACTTGCTCGAGTCCTAGTTATTAGACTTCCGTGTGTTCTTTATCTTAGGTTTGATTGGTGGGAGGTTGATCTTGCCTTTAGAAAGAAGGTGTTCCAGTGTTTGAGTATAAATGATTTCGATGGGATGTATTCAGTGTAATGGTCTAAAGCATGTCCTTCCTAACTTGTGGAATCATTGTCTTTCTTATCCATATTCTCATGGTTGCCCCTCCAATTACTAGTAGCTTTTATGTGTGTCGAGATATCTAGCTCTTCTTTGAAAAGCCTATTGTGAAGTTTTTAAATGGTGTGAACCTTCAGTGTTACATGTACAGGGCTGGAGGTTCCTAATAAACAACCTCGTTTGATCGGCCTCTAAGGGTCTGTCCTTCATACAGGTGGCCTTTTTCCTCTATCAAGCACAAAAGTTAGAAAAGTCTTCCTTTTCCACCTGCTTGATCAGTTCCAAGTCCCTAAGTGTAATTGGTTGTCGACATTTTATGAGTATTGACATATGAATTTCTTGCATAAATTATCCTAATTCTTGACCTTTCGTAGGTCACCAATGTTATACCACCTCATAAAGTCCTTGTCAAAAATAGAGCTGGAAATGGGTCGGTTCAGGTGGACCCGTTTAATAAACAGGTTAAATTTATGTTAGCTTTAAAAATAGCTTAGATTTACTCAAAATTGAAAATAATATGTTTTCAAGTTAAATGGTCAGATCACCTCGACTTCGTGTCGAAATCAGTTCAGTTTGTATTGGGTTTATATTTCTCTCAATAATTTCAAGTTGAGTTTGGGTCATGTTATTATGTTGGGTCAGGCTTTTCTAGCTCTATTGTGAAATGTCTAAGGATAAATGATGTGGAAGATATCCTTGTCAATATCTTTTAACATCAAAACACTTACAAAATTTCTCACATGATGATAAGGATTCTCACTCACATGAACTTGATATCTGGCATGCAGAACACAGGGATATCTTTCCTTTTCGGATTAAAGTGAATTCCACATAGTTAGTGCAATCATTGTTAAACATTGATGACTCTTTGAGTAATTACTCTATGAGATGTGGTCATAGATCGGCTTGTGGGAAATGCTTTTCCCGTTCTTCTTTTCTCTTCTTAACATCTACTCCTTCTTCTGTTCTTTGTTGTGAGGTTTCTTATTATCTTCCTTTGAGGTATCCTTGATAAGGATTAGAAGTGTGGAGGTTGTCAATTCTATCTTCTTTTTGCATTCATCATCCTAGCTGCATCCTCCCCAGCATTTTCATAATCTAGGTCATTTCATTATTTCCTAACTTTAACTTTGACTTTGATCTCATAGGTCGAGTATCTCTAACTTCTTCAAGGGATGAGAGTCGCTTAGTTTGTGAACTTCAATCATATATCTTCTTAGTCTTCTCTATCCCAATCAATAAGGCGACAGCATAAAGGAGTGACATGGTATAGAGGTGAATAACAGAAATTAAATGTCAACAGCATTGGCTATCGATTGAAAGAAATGGTTAATGTCTTATAGTCCAATAAGGAAGAGACAATGACTTGGTGGGCTTGAAGGTTTAGGCTAGACTAGAAGGGATGAGGAGTCAAGAAGTTAGATTCAGGATGTCGAATTTAATTAAATCATGCATTACCCTAGAATGGGTTCTAAGTTGGGTCTAACTCTATCTCAAAAGTTGTGAGCCTACATTAGGCTTAAGCAAGACTGTAATCTGGTCTTCCTAGAATGCATTATTTTGGGCATATGGATTGATCGAGGTGGGGTTATGCATGGATGCTAGACATAGGGAATGGATCTGTGATACATGGACTTATGCATGGATCAAGTATCTTGGTCCTAACTGAACTTATTATGAATAAGATGCATTACTAGATGTGATCTAGAATGGACTAGGACAATAAGGGCTAATGGCTTAGATGGACTCATGGACTATGCATGATGAGACGAAATGATACATGACTCTTTACGTCAAGGTAATTTATAATCAACATGCAATGACATCTTAATAACCTTTGGACTTTCCTAACACGTAATGAGATTTGCAAGCTCAGAATTTAAAGTGACCTCTACCTATACTAATGACGTCGACCTTATTTTATGATGTATGTATAGTCTAGAAACCAAACAACTTCTATTGGTTATTGCCTAGTGTACAATCAAAACACATAGATCTGACATAATCTAAGAAGTTTAAAACTTGACTGCATCCTCAACTGTGCCAGACTAATATTTTCCTCACCTGGGTCCTTAGACAAAATAATGATGTTATAAAAAGCATCAATGCATGAGTTTTTGGGTATGAGTCAATTTTAAAAAGATCACCAGAGTTCTAAACATTTACATCATGCATGCACAAGAATTACAACCTAGTTAAAGTTCTAAGCTACAAGTAATTTATATAAGGTTTAGAACAATCCTCTCGCAACCCAAATGCCTCGTATGTCATGCATAGAGTACATGGCAAGGCCATAACATCTCGATTACTTTCCCATACCCTATGGACTAGGAAAGTGCGTCATGAGTGGGTGAAACAATTGCTTACTCAATTGGAAGTCTAATGGATCCACTGAGTAAGCAACTACTTTTGCAAGAGGATAGTAGTGGGGTTTGACCAATAGGCACTATTAATCCGATATGAGAACACCTTTAATGCAAGAATGCCTAATGCAAGTTCAACTAAAATAAATTCCCATTTTGAATTTTAAATCGCACCCTCATTTTTTTTTAAAAAAAAGATGTCTCCAGTGAAGTTGGGCTTGCTTGCTATGTGTATTCAAATCAATTTTTTTTTTAATATTATTTTTAGTAAGAAATAGATCAAGCTGCAAAAGAATTGTTTGTCTATACTAAAAGACTGGCACCGGCCCTAATCTAAGATCCTAAAGCTACTGCTAGACTGTAATGCTAGTCAAGGATCTTGGCTGGGCTTAGGCTCAATGATAACTACTAATGGGACCCCTAAGCTACCCAATACGAAGAGATTCAACATAAAACCAAAAACACTGTAAATTTAACTAATGTACTCGCCAGTGGATTTTAGGAAAACTTACAAACCATACATACTCTCTAAAACAAACTACAATCGAGAGGGACATCAAAATCAATGACTAGTTCATTTCAACGAGGTTTTTGAAAGACCCTTGAGTAATCCCTAGTGTAGGGGCCATCTAACTCCATCGCTCAAACTGAGGATCCAAACTTAGGGGCGAAGACACGATGTTGTGATTGAGTGCATCACAACACCTCCCCTCATCTCTGATGGCTTCTACTAATCAATACAAGGAATTGAAGCTACTTACACTAACAAATAATCATGCAATATATTAGAACCAACTGTATCAAATAATGGGAATTAAAAGTAAAATGCTAGTCTAGAAGAATTTAAAGAAATAATATAAATAATTATGACGGGCAGAGGCTAAACTAGTTAAAGTTTACATCTTTACTAAACTAGAAATTAAATAAAAGAAAGAGAAAGAAACTAGATAGAAGGAGCTAAGGTTCAGGTTACACCCTCAAGATGACACCCCTCATTTACCTGGAAACCTAGCAAAATGACCCCTTTTTAACAATTAACCAATTTCTCTCTCTCAAGGTCCTCAATGGTAACTTGTTTCTATCAAGATTTTTCAGTCTTTTCCCTCTAACATCTAAGGCGTCTCACTATTTTTTCCATCTCCTATCCAATTTTCATTGTCTCTAAACTTAGAGGGTAGTTCCCCTTTCTATAACATTTCAAGGGATAATGCGAACTAGTTTAGTGAAATAAGACGCAATCTAATTCCCAGTAAGCTTGATCAGAATGGACTCACCAATCAAGATAAAGCCTACCTGCTAAATCATTTTTTTTGATATGGGAAAGGAATCAGATATCCCGGCTGGGTCTTATATAGAGCACTAGATTGGGTTCATCGGTCGGGTCAACCCGTTCGAGTCCGGCCCAACAAGTGGGGCGTACTCTTTTTTTTCCTTTTTTATTTTTCTTTCATACTTGAATTAAGGATCAATTTGCTGGGCCCACAAATTGACCACTGCCGCAAGTGCACAAGTAGTCGAGTATAGATAAAAAGATCGCTCCTCAGGGACCAATGTAATCTATCGAGCTTTGTCCATCAAAATATGCTAAGTATAATTCGAATTCAAGGTGTTTCGATTTAACAACTTCTGATTCACTAATTTTAAATCAATTAAGGAAAAATGCCTTGAAATTCATGTAGTTACGAAAGTTGATTAGATCAAAATGATAAGCATATGCTTTTCTCTAATCGGTTTATGTCGAGGAATTGCAATCTCTCCAAAAATTTAGTCTATTCTTTTGAAATCAACCAAATTTGGCTAAACTAAGCAAAAGTCATTCTTTCAAACTAATTTATCTTAATCCAAGTTGAATATCTTCGATTACACTCTAGTCCTCCTAACATGCAAATCTCTCTTTTGAGACGACATTATGTCAGGTTCTATCAAGCAGTCTAACAATTAAATGTCACCTTTCAGTTTTTCACTCAATTGTTTCAAGTATGTAAGCAAACTTTGACTAAAAATCCACTCATAACATGATAATCACTTGACATAACAAAATCAAACCAATCATGAAATAAGCACAACTCTATAGATTAAAATATGATCCAACTACACTTTCATAAACTACTAAATCCCTAGACAAAATAAACTACTCATACATGATTAAAGATTAAACAACTAACCAATGTTTTGGCGAAATCTGAGAGGAAGAGCTTGACTGAGATAGCTTTTGAACCAAGGGCTTCAAACTACCTCAAAGTCAAACACTCACTCTCAAGATTTCTCACTAAAACAATAATCAAACTAAGAATCTTAACTAAAAAGAACAAAATTTGAGAAAAAAATGGACTATGCTATCCTAGCTCCTTCTCTATTGCTGCTGAACGACGTCTTTTTATAGAAAAGTTTGGATCATTTCAGCCACACAGCCAAAGGAAGATAAAGAAGCAGCAGTTTCACACCTCACCACGATCTGTGGCAGGTACCATAGTACGATTGTGGTATTGGCTGGAATCGATTTTCTGCTCTTTTCTTACTCCACGGGCGTAGCATCAGATGGGTGTCCATGGGGGAGGTCAAAATACATCAAATAAGGGTCCAATGCTAGGTAAAAAGGCCTAAAATCCTGCAAAATATATCAAACAACCATACCCAAGCATAATGGAGAATATGAGTATAAATTATGGCTTAAACCATATAATTCTCCTAAAAAATATGGCAAAATAGCCTAAAATGATGTATATATTAAGCACTTATCAAACTCCCCATTCTTAAACTATTACTTGTCCTCAAGCAAGGCTAAAACCAAAAATATGCACAACCTTCTTAGGATAGATATAGGTAACATTCTACCAGCAAAGCTGATCCAAAGATAGCCCAAAATGATGTAAAAATCATTAGCAAACAGATTAGGGAATGAAATTTTCGAAAACCACTTCATAGACCACAATGTCAAACTTGAATCAATCCCCCCAAATCGTCAAATATAGTCATTCAACATATGAAACAAGTGAGGCTAGCGGGGCCGGTAGAACCTTACTATAGTTATGTGGCACTCATCACTCATGTGTTTGAAAATGTGTACATATATAAAGGTTCCCTCAATTCTTATTCCCTAGACTTAAATCTACTATAAGTTTGACAAGACTCTCAAATTCGCTATCACTAAAATGCAAACGCACTAGACAATCATGAGTACTTTACGGGGTTGTAATGGGGCTATGGGCAAAGGCAAGAGGGGAACAAATGTTTTGGAAACGAGGAGCCATAAGCCATGGACTAAGACCTAAACGATACCGATGCATTATACTACATCCCTCTTAGACCATTGTAATTTATCAACAAAATACATCCCCAGCTCCTTATATCTACCTTTTAAGAGCTAATCATCACATCAATCTTACCTTTAGAGATTGTGTTGTTATGGTTTAAGGAAAAACCCGTTGACTAGGTAAGACTAGAAACCTAAGGAGGGAATGTTACTTTGGAGACGGAGAGGATAGCTAAGCATGAAGTAGATCAGATTGTGAAGGGAGTGCGGGAGAAGTACGCCCCCGTTATTTCCAACAAGTAAGTAATTTCAAGGACAAAATTCTTTTAGGGGGGGAGTGTGTAATACCCGCGTGCTTTATATTCCATTAAGTTGTTTGCAATGCCTTTTTGCGCTATGAAAACTGTATTTTATTAGCGATATGGACTAAAATTATTTTCTAAATGCCTATGAGAGAATTAATTTTATTACAAAGGATGTTATTGTCACTGATATTATTATTACTATTAATATTATTATTAGTGTTGAAAATCTTTTGTTGATTTTTAATAAGCGTTATTAACGGTTATTAACGAGTACTAAATCGATTAGGAACCCAAATACGATTAGGTTGTCAACCTTAGAAGTAGTTCGATGATTATTAAATTGAACCTTGTCACATTTGGGAACGAGTAATCGATAAAATGTTATATTATTGATTTGGGTTTAGAATACGGGTTACAAATTAGATTAGCGGTGTCAAGTATTTATTAGTTTGGACCAAAAATAAATGAAAGAGAGTAGGGAGGGGCAAAGTGATAATTTGCGCATGTCCCTCTTTTCTTCCTCACCTGCCCACGAGCCCCCCCAATTTCACGACATCTCACTCTCTCTCTCTCTCTCTCTCTCTCTCTCTCTCTCTCTCTAATTCATCTTCTTCCTTCCCTTCTCCACCATGCGTGTGCCACGAAGCTCCTAAACCCAGAGATTTCTTGCCACTTTTAGCTACAAAATTCCCCCATTCGACCTCCCTCACAAACAAGCCACCATTTGGCATTGAAATTGGGTAGATCCCGGAAGAACCCACCACATTTTCGTTGGGTTGGGGCGCCGAATCAAAGCTTGAACATGTACCCCAGGTATGGCCACGCAATTCACCACTTAGTTGCTTCAATTTTCTATAAATTAGGGCAGAAATCACTCCTTTCGAACGCCCAATTCGATGCCAAGTTGATAACTGAAATTTAGGCTTGTTTAGGGCTCGAATTTGTGAGGTTTGGGTGTGAGTTGGTGCTGCTCGCATGACTAGAGGGCAAGGTCAAAGTTTGGAGCCGTTCGAAGTACCCTAAAGTCGAGCCCACATGCGTGAATCGAACCTCTAGCTTGGGTTCAAGGTGAGGCTTCCTTTCCTCCTAAAATTACTATTAATTTCAATGATTTTAGCTTAATTTAGTTAGTGCATTTTAGTTCCAAATTTAGAAATCAATTTGGCTGAAATTGGATGTCAGGTTGAGAAATTACGAACATGGTACTGAATTTGGGTTAATTGCATGATAATTCGATATATGGCTGAATGTACCAGTTAATCGAGGATTGTAAAGTAAGCAGAATGTTGTTACCGGACTGTTGTAGTATGAGTTTGTCGCACTTGAATTCTGTTTGACGCTTAGTGATGCTTGTTGAGCAGTTGAAATAATTATGAAAATAACTGAATTATGTCTAAGGGTTATGGCTAAATCGATTTGGGCATGTTAATGGTCTATTCGTAGTTATTTCAATGAAATATTATGTTTATGGATATCCGTTAGTGAACTAAAATAGTCTCGATTGCATCAGTTGGTACAGTTAAACGGTATGTTGGTTATTAAGCATGAATGTTATGCCAATTTACGATCGTTCTATGTATTATTGGTTTGTGCGTGCTAGTATTGAACCGAACTTGATAGTTGGATGGCTTGAGGTGGAACTATTGAGTGGTTTGAGGTTCTTGTGGTCGTTGTTGTGTGAGAAGGGAGTTTGGATTGTGAATTACCGAAATCGTATGGATTGCAAGGCCATGTGTGGCTCATTGAGTAGATTTTGCCGAGCTGTGATAAGAAGTGTATAAATGTACTATGTGTGAACCCTTTTTCCCCGATGCTACGTGACGTTATGTGATTAATTCTTGAAACTTTAGACATCTTTAAAAAGAAAAGATCGTTTAGAAAGCTTGTTTTACACGTTGAAAACGCTTTTAAGTTTGCCAGTTGTCTATTCACTTGTTAGGACGTCTAAGGTGCAAAAATGTCCTAAATCGTCGAACTACTCAGTTAGTGACTCGACTGAATAGTCGATAGGCTTAGGAAGTTTAAAAGTGAAGTAAAAGTGAATTTGAAAATGTTTAAGACATTGGTTTGTTTATGGCTTCTCCTTATGTTTAAAGAATTTAAACGACCTGAAAAGCGTATCTTAAGGTGCTAATTATGAAATTTAGCTAACTCGTATGCTAATTGCTTATTTAAGTCTCCATTGGGTTTCGAGTTGAGAGCCAATAAACCCATTATGTTTTTAAGAAACGCTTACGTTGAGAGTTTACAAAGGAACCGTATTTGCCTTATAAACGAGTCAAGAACCTTAAGTTTTCAAATAATAATAAGTTTGGAACGTTTTAAGCATTTAGTTTATTTTTACGCCCTCCTCTGAGTTTTGAAAGGGGTTAAAACGAGTTATAAAATGACAACTAAGGGTTTTATTACGAACCTAGTTTGAGTTAAACGCTAACTAAGTACTTTAAGTTCTAAATGGGTTTCGTTTTACAAATTAACAAACGTATTATGTTATTAAGAAACTTTTAAGTTAAAAACAAGATCGTTTTACGATTTAGCAAATTCATTACGTTTACATGAAGTATTTAAGCTAGAAATTAAGTCGTTTTACGATTTAGTAAACGTATTACGTTTATAAGAAGTTTATAAGTTAGAAACGAAATCTTTTTACGAACTAACAAACGTATTATATTATTAAAAAACTTTTAAGTTAAAACGAAGTCATTTTATGAACTAGCAATCGTTTGACATTTTTAAGAAGCTTTTAAGTTTAAAAGAAAGTCGATTTACGTGTTAATAAACTTATTGCGTCTATAAGAAACTTTTAAGTTATTTACGAAATCGATTTACGTGTTAGCAAATCTTATTTCATTTATAAGAAGCTTGTAAGCATAAAACGAAGTCATTTTACAAACTAACAAACATATTACGTTATTAAGAAGCTTTTAAGTTTAAAACGAAATCGTTTTATAATTTAGCAAACTTATTACGTTTATATGAAGCTTTTAAGTTAGAAACGAAGTCGTTTTACGAATTAGTAAATGTATTACGTTTATAAGAAGTTTTTAAAGTTAAAAATAAAATTGTTTTACGAGTTGGTACATTTATAAGAAGTTTTTAAATTAAAAACGAAGTGAAATATAAGCATTTAGTAAGGTTATGATCATTTTGTAAAAAGGCAAGTTTTCAGTATAGTAAGCAACTGAAGAAGAGAAATGAAATACGTTTTTAAAGGTTAAGAAAGTGCTACGCAATTGGCCAGGGTTAGGAACTGGACTCAAGATATGAATTATCTTGGTGTGAGCTATTCCTGAAAACTGGACGCAAAGATGGCGTGAGCTGTTTCCCCCTAAAGAAATGTTAGGAACTGGACATAAGATATGAATTATCTTGGTGTGAGCAATTCTTGGGAACTGGACTCAAGATATGAATTATCTTGGTGTGAGCTGTTTCTTGGGTAAGTTATGATGTGTGACACGTAAGAAAACCTTGAGGGGGATTGAACTCAAGATATGATTATCTTGATGTGAGTTGTTACCCCACAGAGGATAATATTGAAGTTTGAGTTTATCTGCTGAAACGCATTTTGGCCAATAGTCAAGTACGTATACCCCGAGGATAACGTAAGTTGTGAGTGACGATCTCACTTAGGGGCAGTGTAAATCTCCCCTAGCCACCACAATAAGATGTTTTTATGCTATGAGTAAGTTTCTAATAAGTAAGAAAAGAAGTTGGCATTTCGCCATTTTAAGTATTTCAGAAAAGAAAGATTTATAAAAGCCCTTACAAGGCTATATTGAATAAGATTTGAAAATGCTTATGAAGGTTGTAACCATTAATAGGCCTGCCACAGACCGTGGCCTTCAGCATAGACCATCCATGGAGGCCTCTATCTAGGGTTTCTTCATTCTTCCTCTGCTCCACAGGTGTAAAGGCTGAGGGCATCCGTGGTGAGTTAAACCTCATCATTTCACAGTTAATGTCACGTCAAAAAGGCCTTAAAACCTGCCAAAAAGCATAAAGAACCACACTCAAGCATAAAATAGGAATTCGAGGTGTAAATTATAACATAAAGCTCATGAATTTCCTTAAAAAAATGCAACAAAATGACCCCAAAAATGAAATAATGTTCAAGCACTTATCAATTATCATTACTCTCTCATGTCTAGGGCTTCTATTAGAATGAACAAAAATTGGGGGTTTCCTCAGAATGAGAGTGCTTTAATGCAAAGTTAAAGGATACTCCTTCCTTGCAAAGAAAAAAGAAGATTTTCTATCCGGTATAGCTTAGACCCATGACTTGGCCTAACTAAGTAGTCACCTAACTTTTTACCCCTCATCCTAAGCCATAAAATCTCACTGCGACTAACCCATTAGACTTCTATACCTTAATCAGGCTATATCCAATGGACCCCAAACTTAGTACGAGACCTGTATGGATACAAGATCAAGTCATCACATGTCCGCATAATCAGTATAATCACATCTGCATAGTTAGCACAACCAAGTTTATATAGTTGTAACATCAGCATAGTCTCACTTAGGCTAGCAAGTGCACCTACATCAATACATAGGTCTTTATCCTATTTACTAGATCGCCCTTTGCCTTGATCACTTGGGAACCTCATATTAAAGAAGAGTGCAAGCATCCTTCATAGTGACCCTATAGAAAGGGCACACAACCTTAGTTAGCCATGAATTAGCATCAAAAGCTCCCAAGACGGTGTCAATAGATGTCGTAGAACACATCAATACTTTGACCCTCGCCTCAAACAGGCTCCGTCAAAGTAGAGGATTTATCCTCAAAGAAGGCCTTATGCAACATCCTCATAGAAAAGACATCAACCCAACTTCAGTTTATCAGGTAACGAAGTCCAAAAGGATCTTACCATAGAGGACACTTCATCCTTTTTTACCTCAACAAGAAGATCAATGCCATCCAAAGCTTTAACATGTCTCTATTCTCTTTCCATAAAGAAATCCGCGCAAGCTAATCTTGATAGGATCGGCAAGGAGGATAAGCTCTTCGCAAGCGCATACTTGAAAGCACTTATCAGTAATGAAAACAAGAGAAAGCAAACAAAAATGAGAGAGGAAGGAGGATCATGATTTAGGAACTCAACAAGCCAGGCTATTTATAAGCAAAAGAAGCTAAGGGAGGGCCCAGCTGGGATCCCCATAACTCACGTGAACATATTCAGTCATTATACGTTAAAGTGCAAGCAAACAAGAAAGGTAAAAACAAAGGGGTGTCAAGCACAAGAACCCAGCCAAGTTCCCCACAACTCACATGAACATATAGTGATATAGAAACCTACTCGATAGATAAAAAGGTCCACTATTCCAGTGATATAGATAAACTCATGAACAAAAAGGTCCATTACTCCAATGACACGGAAACCTACTTGACCGGAAAAAAAGTTCACTACTCCAGCGATACGGAAATCTAATCAACTGGCTAAGAGGTCCACAACTCCAGCGATGCAGAGACTCGCTAATCCAGTGAAAGGATAAATTCGTATATTTGCTTGACCAGCAAAAAGGTCCGTTACTCTGGCGGCAAGGAAATCTACTACTCTGCCAAGTCGAGGATAAAATTCATCGGCCACTGTTGCGATAAAGATAGGCAAGCACCCTCAGCAGCTAGGCATGAATACTACATCATCACAGCCAGGCAGACAACAACAAGAAGCAACTATTACTTTGACCTTCACCGTATTTCGGCTCGACCAAAGTCTGGCTAACTGTAGACACTTAAAAATGACATCTTATTTTAATTATACAACAACAAAAATTATATCCCAACTTGTGTACTTGGGGGTCCTACAAAGTAATCCTTGAATTTGAGTCCAAAAAGCTAATAAAGCCCAAAAAGCTTAAATTAACAGTGTTCGCCGTCTAGCTGAAATCCACTCTAGGGAGTATAAAATTATTAAGTCTAGGTTTCAACATTCTTTAATGAATAAGCTTTCTAATAGCATATTATGCACCAAATTTCGATAAGTAACAAAAAGGATATAAATTAAATAATTGGGCTTGTATTGAAAATGACATATGTTCACTATTTTGTTTATATCTTGTTCCACACTTATCTAAAATATCTTGCTCCACACTTATCTAAAAAGCCCATATTAATAGTGTTCGGCGTTCAGGTGAAATCTATTCTAGTGAGTATAATATTATTAAGTCTAGTATCAGCATTCTTCATTGAATAAGCTTTCTAATGACATATTATGCACTAATGATCAATAAGCAACGGAAAAAATATAAGTTGAATATTTGGGCTTCTATTGAAAATGACACATGTTTACTATTTTGCTTATATCTTATTCCAAACTTTATCTTAAAATTATAAAATTAGTTTCGTTAGAAACTAGACACAATAAGCTTTCAAGAGTAAAAAGAGATCACCCAAAACAGAGGTCGGACGTGAAAGTTATGGGTAAGACAAATTAGGCTATTTATGGCCCAGCCCATGAACCCAATCAGTTTCCTGCTTCTAAGAACTAGATCGAGTCCTTTAGCTGGGAACCCAGCTAGGATCCTTGTCTCCAATTCCATTTCTGCTTAAATAGGATTAACTAACTAACATCCTTGGCTAATTAGTTTTCCGAGACTAATTAGCCAGAATCCTAACTGAATTAGTGTACCAATTTGGATTAAATTTAATGAAACTACAATTAGGTCTCTTTTCTCTAAACCAATTTGAACTATCCCCTCAACTACTACAAATAGGCGGCTTTGTTTGTTCCATAATTATAATCTTTTTATGATAACTTTATACCTAACTTATGCTCGAAATAAATATAAAATTAGGATTCTTTTTTAATTCAAGTTTGTTTTGTATGTGATACAACAAATTAGAAAAATGAGGGAAAATGAAGAAAATATTGAAACAGAGAGCTTGGGTTGCTTCTACGTGATTTGGCCCAACATCTCCAATTAGCCCACTCTTTCTTGTGACCCAAAAAGATGAAAACAATAACAGAAAAAAGGGAAAATAAAAACAAAAATGCAAAAATTAAGCCACCAGCCCCCCACTTCGTGCACCGCATGTGACTGCCAATTCTTCTTCCCCCATCTGTTTCTCTCTCCTCTTCACATCTCCGGACTCGATACATTCACCACTCCCTTGGGTCTTTTGTCTTCCTTTGAACTAGCAGTGGCACCAGCGTCTCCCACCATCTCCACCACATCCTCGCATCCACCATCATCTCCTACACTTCATCACCAACTATTCGCTTGCTTCTTCGACACCAGCTTGCACCATCTTCACCCGTCCACATCAGAGTTGAAATCAAGGGTCGAGATTGAATATGGGGCTAGTATAAATAAAGAGCAAGCAGCGGTGAAATGGAAGCAGCGAGGTATTAGGTTTAGCTTTAGAGCTTTTAGTTAGTTTTAATTCCAATTTTAGTAATTTAAGGTTTTATTTCTTTTCATCTGTTTTGATTTCGGTTGTTAAATTCATTTTGTAGCTTACAATTTCATGTCTTTGAAGCTCGGTTGTTGATTTGGAGTAGATAATCATAATCTTCAGCCTGTAATTGCATTGATTTTGGTTTTAACTGGGATAAAATCACAATTTCTTTAACCTCCCCTATTTTTGCTATGTTTAGAGACACGTTAATGGTGATTTTGCCATTTTTGGGTGAGCTTGAAGCCTAGTCCTGGGTTGTTTATTGCTGATTTTGGAACCCCCTTATTTGTTTTTGATTCCTTATTTGAGTTTAGATAATAGATGCTCAAGATGTGTGTTAATTTCTGCCATTAATGGTGTCTTCAACCTGGGCAGAGCTCGACTGAGCAATAAAGCTCTGTTAAGAACTCCCTTCCCCTATTCATCTTCTGCTCTTGCTATGCTTTTGGCTCAGTTTGATGGGTTGCTACTTTGCTATGCGTTGATTGTGCAACATAAGTTTCAACATCCATGGATGGAGGATGTAGCTCTAGTTTGGACTGATTTTGACCCTTGTTTTCACAGTTCTGTTCTATCTAGCTGATCATCCTCTCTTTCCCTATTTCATCTGTTTTGTCCTAGGGTTGTGGCTTTTAAGTGAGTAACTCAGTTCTGAGATGGGTTTTGATATACAAAAATCTCCATGGCTGTGTGTTGATGAGACTATGAATTGGTTTGAATTGGTTGAGTTTTGGTTTTACTCACTTGATTTTTATTTGATTTGGGAAGTTGGCCATGGAATTCACTCAAGTACCATGTTTGAGTTTACTTTTATTAGTTTTATTTACTGATTGCTTGTCTAATGCATTTAGTTTCTTTGTTGCTCACTTTTTACGTGCTTCTAATGTTATTCATTTTGGTTTTAGTGTTATTCAGATGATCTAGTTCAGATCCTAGGGAATTTATTCATTTATAGTTTAATTAGATGTATTTATGGCTTGTCTCAAGATTAACATAGTTAAATTTTGTTTATTTCATTGGTAAGATAGTTTAATTCCATTTAGAATGATTTAGCTGACCATGGCCTGTAGTTTAATTCCATTTAGAATGATTTAGTTGACCATGGCCTAATTTAGCTCCCCATCCCTGAGGAGATGACCTTCAAATACTATAGTGAAAGTCGTATGTTTAGGGCTTATGTTTTTACTTTGAGAATCTCGTACAAGTTTTTTGCGTCGTTACAGGAGACGACGACATGAGATTACATCATATTTTCTTTTTCTTTGCTGCTTTCTTATTAGTTGCATATATTTCGTTTTGCTTTATTTATTTCGTTATTAGCATTGACTTAGTTTAGTTTATTCCTTGAAAAAAATGAGAAAAGTTAAAAATTGAAAAAAATTGGAGAAGTTTTGAAAACCCCTAAAAATTGAAAAATTTTAAAACAAAATGACAATTCTCTATTTCTCTCAATTTTAGCATGAAGTATTTTCACTACCAAAAATCATCAAATTTCCCACTGTACTTTCCCACTGAAAAATTACAGTTGCAAATTTTCCACTGTTTTCCCACTATGTTATATTTCCCACTGTTTTTCCATTGATTTAATTGTAGTGGCAAATTTCCCACTAAATTCCCACTAAACTCCCACTATCTAATATATAAATTGTTATTTATATTTTTTTAAGTCTTATTTCATACTAACTTTCCACTACATGTTTTTTAAAATTTCCCACCCCCATATTATTTTAACTACTTTTTTGCTGTTAATCCCAAAGTCCCACCAATTCTCAAAGTAAAATTTTAATTTCCCCCCCAAACTCAAGCACCCCCCCCAATTAATCAAAAGTCACGGCCAACTAGCCAAATTGCGAGAACTTGTTTTTATTTTTTTTGAAACAAAATGGCAAACTTTAATTTGCAAAAAAAAAAAACAAAGAGGGCTTAAGGTTGGGGGGAAACTGGAAACAACAGCTCACGACCCCAAACTCAGACCCCCCTCTATTTTTGCTCAAACCCTAACACCACCAAAATTGCAGCCGTTTCCGCCACCCCACCCCCCGTGGCTGCAGGCTGGAGGTCGCCGGTGGGTGTTGTATGCGGTTGCTGGGGTCGTTCTTATCTTCTCAAGTTATCTCAGTAAATCTCTTCTGGTGGCTGGAGGTTGTCGGTGCTGCTGCCTGTTGGAGGTCGTCGGTGTTGGTGGTGGAGTCGTCGGCTCTGTTCTGTGGTGGGCGGCGGTTCTGTGGTTGGTGGAGTCGTCGGCTGTGTTCTGTGGTGGAGTCGTCAATTCTGTTGTTGTTGGAGTATTCGGCGGTGGAGTATTCGACTCTGTTCTGTGGTGGGGGGCGCTGTACTCCGTGGCTATTGGGTGGCCGGCCGGTGCTGTGGTTGACGCATTCACGGGCTCATCTAAGTAAATCTCTTCTCTGTTTCTCTGATATAGTTTAATTAGTGTGATGTTTGAATATATATTGTCAATGTTGCTTCAATTTTGTTTAATTATACAAAAGCCATTATATTTAGTTTGAATGTTGGGTGATAATATGGGATTTGTATGTTTTCTACTCCTAATTTGTCCTATGTTTGATGTGACATTGAGGATGATTAAGTAGAAAATTGACTCCAAATAGATGTGTTGTAATTATAGAGTTGGTGGTTTTGATTCACAAACCCCAGCCATGCCCTGAGATACCATATATCTTTACTGCCCATAGGCTAGGCTAGGTAAGCTATTTCTTGACCCTAATTCCATGTCATTAGCACAGCACCTCCCATGGGTGTCAAAGTGCCGTGCTAGGTCTGCAAAAGGGGGCTAAAGAAAACAGATTCAAGGCATTCTAACAACTGGTTTCATAGATTCCCATTTGCTCTCGTGCTGCACCACCCCCTTTTTGTGTTTCCATATTTATAGTTTAATTTAGAGGTTCTATGCTTAACAAAGCTATTGTCATTAGAACATATTGCATTACTAGAAAAAGAATTTACAACGATGAAAAATTTCGTCATTAAAAGCTTCTTTTTCCCTCGTTAAACGTTTTAACGAGAAAAAAATATTGGTCGTCGTTCGTTGTTATTAGTCCCGTCGTTAATAGTTTTAACGACAACCTAAATATTTTCATAGTTAATATTAATAACAACAACACTAGTTATCGTTGTTATTAGTTAAATAAATAACAGTGACCAATATATTACTAACGTCCAAATTGTTCGTCACAAAATGGAAATCATTAGCAACAAATTTGTTTCGTCGTTATTGTTCTAAGCTTATATGAAAAACGTCCAGTTATCGTTATTATTCTAAGCTTATAGTCTAAAATTACGCTTACGCAAATATGAATGACTAGCTTTTCATCGTTAGCAATATTTTGAACAGACATATTATTTGTAAAATGTATTCACTATGCTTCCCCAATTAATCAAATAATTAAGGACTGTAATAATTGGAAACTTGTACTTTCAATATATTATTGGAGCGAACACTATTAGTATACGGGTATCGGTTACAAAGCAAATCTTAAACTAAAAAATTATGAAAACTTCCACAACAAAAAATATAAACTTATCCTTCAAAATCAACATCATAATACATAGAACGACTTGTAAAAGGAAAGGGGAAAAAAGATAAAAAATTGTGCGATGGTCCGTAATCTGCCATACCTACATAAACGAAAAAGAGGAAAAGTTAAACTTTTAATTTGTGAAGGAAAAGCAAAATGACAACGAGATAATCATGAGGGTTCTTATGACATTTATATTCCCTCCCTAAAATCAAGTCTAGAAAAGTAGACTTAAGAAAGAATTAATACCCGTAACATATATTTATATTAAATGAGTCTGTACACTTCTTATAGACGTTTCTCAAGGACTTAGCATCAGGAAAACCATAGTCTATATCCTCTGAAAATCTTTCGGTAAAACCACGCCTCATGTTTGCAACTTGCACCCACAATCAGCATCTTCTGAAAAGGAGGGAATTTAATCATTTGCTTATGTGGTTATATTTTGATGTTATTATACCAAGTGCAACACATATGTCATAGATTCTAAACGCAAACACCAAATTTATCAATACGCAGCTAAAAGTAATGAATATAGATCTATTCACTTATTAATATGACACAATTTTATTTTAGATGTACTTGAAATGAACATGTATAGATGCAGCAATGAGAGCTACCAAGTACATATATTTGATTCTTACCATGTCATGTTGTGCTCTCTTTTCATAATTAAATCTCACAAAGCCTGAAAGGACCTTCCAGTACTTAGAACAAGTAATTATACTTAAAAAACTACATCAAAGAGCATATAATTAACCCATTTAATCTAAACGCCAACCTTATAAGCATCTCTTATCATTTTTTAAGTGTTGCAAACATATTTATATATAAATATTGAAAGTTTTTGTAAAAAACTATATTATAATTACAAATAATATAATAAAAAGTAATTATAAGAATTCTTTGAGCTTTAATGGGATAACGGTCAATTGAACAAAAAAAAGAAAACAAAATAGTTAAAATTTTTTAATGCTTGTAAAAAGTGGCTTTTCTTCCTTTTGTGGCAATTTCTAAGTTCACGATGAACATTTTCTTCTCAGAAGCTAAATTTGGTTGTACGTAGTGAGAGTAAGTATTTTCAATATTTGTTACAAAACGTCAAAACAATTGAAAGGTGGTTTGGCATTTCATAAATATATTTTCGTTGTCACTACAATGTGTGCAAATTGTTTCGAGCGGTAGTTGAGCTTAACAGATTGTATGTTGTGGCTTCTGTTAGCATTATTTTGCGGCTTTTGTTAGCATTATTTTGCTTGGATTGATGTACGATGATTAATCTTATCACACAGGACATGGAAATTCCTGCACACCGTATATGGATGACTAATAGACTTATTTTGGGTCGTAGAGGGTGTACTCATGAGTTTATTAGAGGGGTAGAAGAGTTTGATGCTTTTGCAAGGCTTCAACTAGTGTATTTAAGGGAGGGTAGATATAGGTGTCCATGCTCTAAGTGTAAGAATAAAAAGTATGTAATATCAGAAGAAGTCAAAGTCCATCTTTACAAGAGGGGTTTCATGTATGGTTATTGGTATTGGACTTCACATGGGGAGGTTGAACCAAATGTTGGGGTCAACATGCATCATAGTTCTTCTAGCATGGATGTAGAGTATGATGATTATAACGGAGTTGATAGATTACAAACCATGGTCGATGATATTATGGGAGTACGTCAAGAAAATGAGCATGAGCCTCCAAACCCAAGTGCCCAGAGGTTTTATGATAAACTTAATGCAGCTCAACGACCCTTGTGGCCTGGATGTAATAATCACACTGAGTTGTCTCTTGCTTTGAGAATGATGAGTATTAAATCTGATTATAATATGTCTCAAAGTTGTTTTGATGAAGTAGCTCAACTCATGAAAGAGGCATGCCCCCCCAACAACTTTGTTCCTTCTAATTTCTCCGAGGCTAAGAAGTTGGTGAAAAAACTTGATCTGAGTGTCATGAAAATAGACTCTTGTCGTAATGGTTGCATGCTATATTTCAAGGATGATGAATCTTTAGAGAAATGTAAGTTTTGTGATACTCCTAGATGGCAAGGTAGCAAGTCCAGCAAAGGGACTCGTAAAAAAGTTCCCTTTGCAAGGATGCATTACTTTCCTCTTATTCCCAGACTACAAAGATTGTATGTCTCTCGTAGTTCTGCTGAACATATGAGGTGGCATCATGTTAATCGAAGGGAGGAAGGGGTTATGTGTCACCCATCCGATGGGGAAGCTTGGAAGCAGTTTGATCAGTTACATACAGATTTTGCTTCTGAGTTTTGTAATGTTAGATTGGGGTTATGTGCAGATGGTTTCACTCCATTTGGTCAAAGTTCCAAGACTTATTCATGTTGGCATCACTCCATATAACCTTCCTCCTGAAATGTGTATGACGACACCTTACATGTTTTTAAGTTGCATAATTCCAGGTCCAAAGAATCCCAAGGGTAAAATTGATGTGTATTTACAACCTTTGATTGATGAATTGAAAACTCTATGGGATGGTGTGTTGACATATGACATTTCAAAGAAGCAAAACTTTCAAATGAGGGCCGCACTACTTTGGACGATTAATGACTTTCCTGCATATGGTATGTTGTCTGGGTGGAGTACTCATGGGAAGTTGGCATGTCCAATATGTATGCATATGTCAAAGGCATTTTGGTTGGGGAAGGGAGGGAAAGCATCGTGGTTTGATTGCCATCGTTGTTTCTTACCTATGCATCATTCATTTAGAGGAAATACAGATGAGTTTAAAAGGGACAAAGTGGATAGAAGTAAACCCCCTAAATGCTTGTCAAGTGAACAAATATGGCAACATGTCTCGCAATTACCTACTATAGTTGAGAATGCTGAATTTATAGTGGAGGGTTTTGGGAAGAGGCATAATTGGACCAAGAAGAGTATCTTTTGGGAGTTGCCATATTGGAAGACCAATTTGTTGCGCCATAATCTTGATGTAATGCACATTGAGAAAAATTTCTATGACAATATATTCAATACCGTCATGGATGTTAAAGGTAAAACAAAAGACAATGTGAAAGCAAGAATGGACTTAGTTGAGCATTGCAAGCGGCCAGAGTTAGAGTTACATGTTGGTCCTAATGGCAAGGTTGTTAAACCAAAAGCAAACTTTGCCTTTACTCTAGAGCAAAAAAGGGCTTTGTGCGAATGGGTTGAAAAGTTGAAAATGCCAGATGGATATGCTTCTCATATGTCCAATTGTGTTGATATGAGCAATGCTACATTGTCGGGGATGAAAAGTCATGATTGTCATGTATTTATAGAATCCTTACTTCCGACTGCTTTTAATGCATTACCGGAGTATGTAAGGAAGACTCTAACTAAATTGAGTCCATTTTTTAAAGATTTATGCTCAACTGTTTTGCGCGAGGACAAGCTGCTAGAAATGGAGCGAAATATTCCCGTAATTCTTTGTGAGTTAGAGCATATATTTCCTGCTGGATTCTTTAATGTAATGGAGCATTTACCCATTCATTTGCCAAAAGAGGCACTAATTGGAGGCCCTGTGCAGTATCGGTGGATGTATCCTTTTGAGAGATAAGTAGACATTGATGTCTTACAGTTATAGAACTATATACATTTTTTTGGGTACTTTATTAACACATCTTCTTATAGATTTCTCGGAAAGCTTAAGAAAATGGTAAAGAATAAGGCTCGTGTTGACGGCTCTATATGTGAGGCGTATTTATACATGGAGACCACATATTTTTGTTCATATTATTTTGAGTCTCATGTGTCATCTATGAGGACCAGATGTAGACGAAATGAATACGAGCTCCATGATGAGGGTGTTCAACCAACGCTTTCCATTTTCGAGCCACAGGGTCGTTCGGCAGGGAAGCTGGGAAAGCGATACCTGAAAGAACAAGAGTATAAGGCTGCCCACTTGCATATCTTGTTAAATTGTGTGGAGGTTGAACCTTATATAGAGTGAGTGATATGCACTACTAAAATCTATTTGGAAAACTATTTCCTTATAGTTTGACTCTTACGTGCAAGTTAATCATATCACTAAAAATACAGGTTTTTTAAACAACAAAAACGAGGGTATGCAAGCTTATTTTTATCTGACGAGGTTTTAGATAGGATGATTGCAAATGAATTTATACCATGGTTTAGAGACAATGTAAGTTTCCAATAGAATATATAATAGTAGTTCATATGAAAAGTATTACTTTTGATAGGGATTAACTGTGTAGTTTCTTTTGTGATATAGGTTAAAGAGCTTCAACTAGGAGATGTGCAGTATTATCCTTACTTATGCCAAATAGCTATGGGCCCTAAACGAGTTGTGAACACATATCATATTTACTTTGTTAATGGCTACAAATTTCACACTCACGAATGGAGTCAAGGGAGAACAACAATGAATTGTGGAGTTTGTTTCACTGGAACAGGAGAAGGGGAGTTTGAAAATGAATATTATGGTATTCTTAGAGAGGTAATTGAAATAGAATATCCAGGTGAACCTCTTAAGAAATGTGTGTTGTTCAACTGTGACTGGTTTGATCCGACTCCAAATCGTGGCATGAGGGTGAACAAAAGCTATGGAATAGTAGAGATTCAACATGATAGGCGATATAACAAATATGATCCTTTCATATTAGCTTATGTTGCAACCCAAGTGTATTACATGTCTTATCCACAAAAAACAAGGGACAAATTACCTTGGTGGGTTGTCATTAAAAGCAAACCAAGATCTAGAGTGGATAACCAATACACGTTGCCAGTGGCATATCAAGAGGATAACATGTCTGACGTGAATTTTATGGCAGACCATGATGTCTCCATTGAAAACTTGCGACATGATCTTGGGCACTATGAAGATATTGATGTAAATATACTTGATGTGAGTGAAACAAGAGAAGAGGAGGAGAACGACGAAGAGGAGGAGGATGAGGTAGAGGCGGAGGATGAGGAGTTTGAGGATTTTATTAGCGATGAAGATGAGGAATTAGCTGTTGGTGATATGTGTTTGGATGACAGTGAGGATGAAGATGATGATCTAGATTCAGATGATGAGTAATGTTTTTATATTAAATTTGTGCAATTTATGCTGTTGACTTCTATTGTTAATTTCTTATTCTATCTATGAACACCTATGACTATTATGTCTAATTGCAGTTTCAATGTAGTTGTCGTTTAATTTATCTAATTTGAATATTGTTATGTTTACTATGGTACATGTGAATGATCTTGCATATATTTTTTAAGTTATAATGTCAGGGTCAACTTCAAGTAAAGGTTTAGCTAAAGGAGGTCGTAGATTTATTCGCCTCATGAATTCCAGACCAACACCTTTAAATACTACACCAAGCGCCAGTGCCAGTGCCAGTCCTACCCCTACCCCTTGGACAACCTCAAATCCTAACCATACTTATCCCCTTTGTAATTCACATGGTAGCCCTTTTTCATCCCCTAGAATCCAAACTTCAGTTTTTAACTCTGAGGAATCACCACAACTTAATATGGATGCTTGTCATAGTATTTCTTCTGCAATACAATTAGAAAATCTTCCAAATCTTGATTCCTCAACTGAAGTGAACAGTATAAGAAGAGGAAAGACTCAGATTTGGCCAGATGGAAAAGGGTAAGAGTACTATAAAGCTTGAGTTTCATTTAAATAAATTCTGATATCATAATCTTATGTTTTATAATAAATGCTTCTTTTGTAGATTGTTTTGTCTAGAGTTTCATGGGAAAGTTGTTCGAAAAATCACTGAAATTTATGAGGGAAAATATGATGTTGCTTATCCTTCATGGGGGAAGATTCCTTAATCGGTTCGTGATATGTGGTTTAATGAACTCAAGGCAAGTAACTTAAAGATTTCTTTGTAGTTACAACTTTTCATCTCTAATTTATGATTGAAATTTAATAGCCCATGTCATGGTTTGCACATCCTCATAATATTATATGATGTATTTTAGAAATAATATTGGTGGGAAGAGCATCATGAAGTGGAGATAAGACAATGCTTTGAGTTTCGTGGTAGTGAGACACTAAAGGATACATTTAAAGAAGTTCGAAAGAAACCTGATAAGCGCCCACAATGGTTAGATGAAGCTATTTGGAAAGAGCTATGGGCATATTGGAATTCAGATACTTTCAAGAAAAAGAGTGATGCTGCAAAACTGAATCGTGCCTCAACAACAGGTGTTGGTTCTTCTGTTCATACTGGTGGTTCCATTCCAATTGATGTGCATAAGAAGAAGATGGTAATGTGTTGTAACGTTTATATGTCCCTATTACATATTCTTTATGATTCTTATGATGGCATGTTATAGTTATGAAACTGAAATCAAGTTGGTAGTTGGACAGCTTGAGGTTGAACTAATGAGTGCTTTTAAGGTTCTTGGTGGTCGGTGTTGTGTGAGGAGGAAACCTGAGTTGTGATTGACCGCAATCGTGTGGATTGCGAGGCCATTTGTGGCTTATTGGTAGATTCTGCCAAGTTGAATTGCGAAGTACTTGAATGTGTTATGTGTGAACCCTTTTCCTTTATGTCATTAGGCTTTATCATATGTCCGGACGTTGTTAGGCTTTTATTTCCTTTATTATTATGAACTTTATTGGTTGGCATGCTCCGGATGAGTGACCCGTAGAGTTGTGAACTCCGGCGTGTAGCCGTTGAGCTTGTTTTAGAATTTATATACTTCTATTCAGTGCAAGTATTTATTTTAAGGGTTGTAGCCTAAAAAATGGTCAGTTTTCAGAGGAAACTCTGTCCGTTTTGTCCTAGAAGTTAAGCAGGAAGTAAGAAATCGTTAGCATCACTAGCCTGAGGGGTTGGGGGTGTTACACTTATGATATGTTATTTGCTTATATTTGCTATGTTTGTTGGAATTAAGACAATAAGGGAAACACCATTCTCACATTTTGCCTACGTTTGCCATGACTATTTTATTTTAGCTCTCTTTATTCAATTTTTCTTTTGCGTCTATGTTTTGAACATTAATAATATATATTACCTAATCATAGTTCATCATATGTGTCAAAAGATTGATGAAGGTGAGACTCCTACTGTGAGCAAGTTATATCTTCGTGTACATCATACCAAAGGTAGCCAATGGGTGGATGACAAATCAAAAGCTGCTTATGTAAGTTGCTTCGTATCTTTATATTTAAGCTCATTTTACTATTTGTTATGTACAACTAATTTGTAAATGAAACACTTTTTTAGGAAAAGTATGTAGAAAAGCTCTCTGAGACTCAAGCAACTCAATCAACTCAAGCTACATTTCACGGTTCTACCCCATCAACCCCAAGTGAACCTTCTTATGATGAGCAAATGAAAATTTGGATTGATGCGAATGGTTTGACAAAGCGGGGTCGTCTTTGCAGGTTTGGACCCGAAGGAGACATTTGCATAAATTCTCAAGGCTCATGTTCCATCCAAAATCATGGTAAGGCTTATGCAAATACATTTGCTACTTTAGTTGATGAAAACAAAAGGCAAAAGATTGAGTTAGATAGTCAAAAGAAGGTTTTGGATGATGCCCAAGCAAAACTAACTTTGGAGCAAGCTAAAAGCAAGAAACAAACAAAGAAGGTTCACAAATATGCCAAGGCAACTCAAGATATACAAGCACAAATGTTTCAATGGCACTCACTTATGAAGACCATCCTTCCTAATCTCCCCCCACCTATACTGGTGATAGATTCATTGAGTGAGAGTGAGGATGGTGGGGAAGATGAGAATGATGATGATGGTGGTGGTGGTGGTGGTGGTGTGGATGAATGATATTTGGGTTTGAATGTCCTATTTTGTGCACCCAAGTGAACCTTTTTTTGATGGTTAGATCAATGTTTGTATATTTTGATACTCATATGCATCTCTAAAAGTTAGCATTTTGTAGTTTGGGACTCTATTTGGGTTATGTGTTATTTGGCATTCATATGTTATTTGGGTTTGAATGGCTTATTTTGTTAGTTGGGACTCTATTTTGTTATGTAAGCAAGCTTAGTATAATCTTGAAGGAACTAGTTGGTTGGTACATTCGAATGTGATTAATGTACCAGTGATATTTGTAGTACATGTGTTTTTATTTGACAGGTGTATATATGATGTATTGTTTAGTATTACGTTAACAGGTGTATGTACATGTGCGTATTTGCACAAATTTTTGATCAAACTGCTGTTGATTTTTTCCCACTATAAATCTAATCATGAAATTTTCCCACTATTTTTCTCTATTCTGACTGCAGTGGGAAATTTCCCACTATCACTGGCCGGTGAGAAATTTCCCACTACATTATTACAGTGGGAAATTTCCCACTGCATTGATAGCAGTGGGAAACTTCCCACTGTTTCAATTACAGTGGGAAACTTTTCCACTGAAGTACACTTTGTGGGAAAATCTCCTTTGCGGAGCCACAGTGGGTGAACAGTGGGAAATTTTCCCACCGTATGTGCAACTAGTGGGAAACGGCTTTTTCCTACCTGAGTTTTTCCCATTGGCATCTGCAGTGGGAAAACAGTGGGAAATGACCATTTTCCACTGAATATTTCTTGTTTCCCACTGAATTTACAGTGGAAAAATCGTTGATTTTTGGTAGTGTTTGGGGTATTTGAGTAGATTGAATGAATTTCATGCTCAATGTGTTAATTGACATTTTGAGAAATGGGAAATTTGCCAACTAATTTTTGAGGTTTTGAATGATGAATATCGGGGTCATGTTGAGATTATGTATCCTAGGGGTTTTGAATGCTTGTTTACTAAGACTCTTGATGAAATTTGGAATTTCTTTGAGTGTTTGGCTCATGATACTTAGGAGTATGAAAATGCTAGAGAGAACTTTAGTCACCCCATTCTCGACTCTTATGTTATGCATGTTGAGAGTTACTTTGGGGGTATATCTTATGAGCACACTTATACTGCATGTGCTCCTATTTCATGTTATTGTTGTGATTCCTTCGACCATGATGTTAATTCTTGTCCATTATTGTGTAGACCATACAAATTAGAGGCATTGGCCGCTTTTAATAGTGAGTTTTACTTTCATAAGTTACTCAAGACTGACCTTAGTTTAGACTATCCTACAACTAAGTATAGGTCTTGTGAGGGCTTTGATGTTAGGAGTGTGGCACTGATTCCTTTAGGGCATGATTTTCATAATGATACCCCTTGTGATAGCCTCGAGGAAGCAAGTGATCCTTCATTCCCTTTAGCAGTTGAGCCCTCCCTAGATTTTAGCATAGTTAGTGACACCCCTAAAGGTGGTCGGACCGTTCATGATTCATCTCTTCCTTTGGCTCCCTTAGGAGAACTTGAAGAGGGAAACAGATTTGAGACCGATGCTAGTTCTGATGATCAGTGCGGCAACTTTATTGAGTTAAAGGATACATTTATTGAGGAGCATTCATTTGATGAGCCATCTGATGTGGAGTTTAGTGAAGTTAAACCTCCTGAGGAGCTTATTGATCCTATTTCTATTGATTCTTCCCCTGATTGAGCTCCCACCCCTCCCATTTCATCCCTTCCTTCTTCCCTCTTTATTCTTCCCCTTCTTTAGACCCTTTTGGTTGTACTTTTACAGAGTTTGAGACTTTTGTTCCTAGTAGTGCTTGTTTAGATCAGCCACTTGATGATATTGATATAAAGAGACTCGAGGATTACTTTGGGGCGAATGACTTGACTTTAGACCTTTCTATGAGCTTTGATTTTCATATTTCATTTGATTGGCTTTGGCGAAGTCTTTTCCCCTTCCCTTTTAGAGATGTTGGACTTCATTTCAGGCATTTACATCACTCTACATGGTTTATGCATTCATATAATCACATTATTGTTAGATAACTGGCTAATGCGTCTGATTTGCATATGGACATATCTCTTTTGAGTAGGCTGAGAGCTTTGATAAGCTCAAGAGAGCCCTGAGTTGCATTCTATTTATGCACTTTATTTTGGGCTAACCTCCTAATTCTAACTACTTTTATTTTTGTGAGGATTATTCCCAATTGTTTGATAAGTTGCTATGGTCATTGGTGGGTTTTGATATGAGTCACATATTGTGAGTTAAGATGGAGTGGTTGATGCTCCATGGACCTCCTTGACATCATCTGAGTGAGGAATTAGTTTGGGTACATTTTGTACCCAACCTGGAATGATCGTTCCATCTCTTCCCTATTTCTCATTTTTCTTTTCTTTTCTTTTCTTTCTTTCTTTTTTGCTTTTTGTACATAGTTGTGAACATTTAGGATTGTGATTGTGTGGGTAATCAATTTTGAGGAGAAATTTGGGATTTGTTGAGCTGACTTGGCTACGATCACCCTTGGTTGTGTTATGTGTTTTGTTATTGGTGGTGTACTTTGTTTTGTGACTACTTGTCCGTCCATTTGGTTTTACGTTTTGTGTTTAGTTTTGTTATGTATTTCATTTATTTATTTATTTATTTTTATGCTTTGTGTCTTGGTTCCTTGTTATTGGTAGTTCCTTGTTTATTTTGGTTTATTAGCGATATATTTTTCTGTGTATTTTGGTTTTGCAAGTTCTTGTTTTTCTTTGGTTTTGTTTTTATTTTATATTTTTCTTCTTTGTTTTCTTTTGTGTTTTAATAGTTACGTTTTGTTTTGCATTTTATTTTTCTTTTGTTTTCTTTTGTGTTTTGGTGGTGTCTTAGTTTGTGTATACTTGTGAGTCTGTGTCGATTTTACAGTTATATAGCTTATGTGATTGCTTTTTGGCACCTCAGTTCCCACAATGAGTTGTGGAGTTTTATTATAGGGGTAAGATGTCCATTTGTATACATTTTTTGACAATTTAAAAAAATTCAAGAAGATTTTAATTTTTCTTTAAGGACTTGTGTCCTTACCTAGGGGATTCATCCCATGATGCCAAGTTACTAAGTTATGTGTAAATAGAGTTTGCATGATGAGATGTCTAGTTCAGGATGTAAATTTGATTTTTCATAATAACCCTATCTTATATGTGTGATCCTGGGCCTACCTTGCTTACTTTACCGTCAATTCTTCAAGTCTTGTTGTTAAGTTGCCATGCGAACTTTTTGTTTGTCGAAGGTACCTTTTATGCTCTTAAAAATGCATAAAAAAAGAAAAAAAGAGAAAAAGCTCAAAAAGTGAATAAAAATTCGGGCATCAATGTTCAAAGCCACTATCTTTATTTCATATCTTTAATTTGCTTGAATATATGCTATTTTACTTGACTACTCATCTATTTGGGTAATGAAATATGTGCTTTGCACAGTCTAATAAATATCTTTTTAGGAAAAAAAATATTTGTAAGTCAAGTGGGTATCATTCTTTAAAAAAAAAAAGAAAAAAGGAAAAAATGGAGCCACGAAGTCAATTAGGCAAGGAAATGGGGATTATGTCAATTTTGGCAGCTTGACTCATGAGGATTGATACTCATGTACTTGCACACGCACCAAGATGTTCATATCATTGCATATCATTATGTGGGTTGAAAAATGGAAGTTGGAGTGCATCTTGTGACTTACATATCTCTAGATTGTACATTTTATCTGTATATAATTTGGTGACTTGGTTGCTAGGGTGATATAATTGCCTAAGTCATGCACATAATTTCCTCATTATTTATATATATGATCAAGTTTCGAAAACCCTAAAGTATTTTCCGTTGTTATTGAAAATATTTTTGTGGGTATTTCACTTGAAAGCCCTCACGAGATCTCACTCGTCTACTTGGGGAACCGAGGGATTTAAAGGCTTTATTGCATATGATAAATGCAGCCGTGATTCTACGAAAGTGAGTTAGGATTTTCTTTTTCTTATTTTTTATCTCTTTTTAGTAGTTTAGCTTGTTTTACTCGAGACGAGCAAAATATAGGTGTGGGGTATTCGTTCGCACCAAAACTATGATCTTTTTATGATACCTTTATACTTAATTTATGAACGAAATAAATATGGAATTAGGATTCTTATCTAATCTTATATTGTTTTGTTGGTGATATAATAAACCAAAAAAATGTGGAAAAAATGATGAAAATATCGAAATCGAGAGCTCGGGCTGCTTCTACATGATTTCGCAGCCCTGTAAGACCGGGCCCTTCTTTTCTTATTTAAGCTGATAAATCTATTTCATGATTATACGAAATCATATTTTATGAAATAGCTGAGTTAGACTAATATTTATGTGCTTGCTTGAATAATAATTTTTATTAAAAAGAGAATAATTACTATTATTAATTTTTAAATTTTACGTTAGCTTGAAAAAGCATTTATAAGAATTATTGTTGGGTACTAAATTGAGTAGATTCCCGAATTCGACTAGCTTGTCAAGTTTTAAGATTAGTTTCTTTGGTTATTAGATTGAGCCTTAATATAAACGAGAACGAATGAATTGACCAACGATGGTATTAACGATTTAGGTTTAGGATAAGAGGCATGAGATTGGGCTAGCAATATTAGTTGAATGGGAAAGCTTCTAACAAAAAAAAAAATGAGACAAAAAATATAGGGAGAGAGGGGGGACCGCTCGGCCCTTTAGGTTACCGGACGCCCCTTCCCCTTTCTTCTCATCTCCTTCTTCCTCTTGAAAGTGAAGCCAAACACCATCACCTCCTCTTCTCTGCTTCTCCACGCACGCAACCACAACCTCATGGGAACCCCCATCAATCCTCACGTTCAACCTCCCCCAAAATCCTACAAGCGTATTGCTGCGATTTATGGGCAAAATCAGCACCCGAAAACCATGTTTGTGGTCTGTTCAGGCGCCAATCTGTGGCGCCGAATGCGTGTCTGAAGCGAGTCCATCCCTTTGCTCGATACCCATGTTCAATCTTCTATAAATTGAGCCTGAATTCGCAGCATCTTGGCCTCAGCAATAGCAACAACTGAATGGGCAAAAACAGAAACAAGTTGGGTCAATTGCTCTAGTCTGGATGTGGCAGCAAGGAGAGGGTCGAATTCCTGATTCTTGAGCATCCAAATCAGCCGCAAAAACCCTTAAATTCAGTCTTAAGCTTGGAAGAGATGTGGGTATTCTCAATTTCGCCTAATTACTAATAATTTCACAACATTTTTCGATGTTTTTGGATGGATCATTTAGCTCCCTAATTGCATGTATTTGATTACGGATTTTGATTATTAATATGCTGATTTTAGGGATAAATTAAATTAGGATTATAATATGAAAATTAATTTTACGTTGGATAACCTTACATGTTAATGGGTGAGTCCCGAAATTACTAATTTAAAACTGAATGCTACAGATGTTGATTCAAGTGCGTTTTAGCCTTGTCATTATGCTGATTTTTAAGTATGTGTAGTTGACAATGTTCTTGCATAACAATTTGGAAACTTGCGAATTGTTGAATTTGAAAGTCGAGTAATGGACATGTTGAATTAAAGCCAAATTGTGCAATTGATGTTTAGGTTAAAATATTGAGTGGATTTTGAGGATTTTTTCTGGGAGGTGTAGTGAGGAGGGAGCTTCGGTTGTTGAGTTAATTTTTAGCTATTGAAATGAGCTTAATTATATGTGTATTGTAAAACGATTCTGCTGAATTATTGAAACTAAAATTAGATTTGAAATGATTTTACTGAATTGCCGAAGCTAAAGTTAGCTTCGAAATGATCCTGATGAATTAGTGAAACTGAAATTAGCTTTGAAATGACTATGTTGTTTAGTCGCTAAATTTAATTATGGTATATATATAATTATGGTGTGTATATATATATATATATATATATATATATATATATATATATATATATATATATATATATATATATATATATATATATATATATATATATAGATATATATATATATATATATATATATATATATGTGTATGTGTGTGTGTGTGTGTGTGTAAATGTATATATAAACATACATACATATATATATATATATATGTGTGTGTGCGTGTACACACACACACACACACACACACACACACACACACACACACACATATATGCAAACCTTTCGAAAGTGAAGTCTTGGGTTAGTGGACCGGATATGATCTTAAGGGACTTTCTCATTTAAAGGCAAACAGTTATAAACCGGTATTGCGGTTATAGAAATTATTTTTGGTTAATAAGTACGTTTATGGTTTTGTGAATGAATC
Organism: Carnegiea gigantea; assembly: GCA_029747015.1. Lineage (NCBI taxonomy): Eukaryota > Viridiplantae > Streptophyta > Magnoliopsida > Caryophyllales > Cactaceae > Carnegiea > Carnegiea gigantea. Next base: position 100,089 of record JAKOGI010000697.1, read on the forward strand.
ATTAAAACGAAAAGGCTTGTAACTTACTTGAAGGTAGAGAAAGTCTTTATTGCTTGTGGCAGAGCTTTAATAACTACAACGATTTGGTTTGAATAAAAATGGCTAAGATGGTGCTTACTAAGTGGTCGTGCCTAGGGAGTAGACTCAGAAATAGGAACCCTAGAAGACCCTGACAAGGGTAAGGTTTGATGTTATGTGACGCATGATAAAACCTTGAGGGTGGACTTTTCGCATGTTAAGGCGTGAGCCATTTCCCCCAAAGAGGATAATATCGAGGTTAGAGACTACCCCTAGCTACTTTGCCAAGACACGTATGGCCAAATGTTATGTTATGCCCCCTAGATAATGGATTTGTGAGTGACGATCTCACATAGGGCGTGTGACAATCTACCTAAATAGCATTTTGCGAACTCTAATGCCAAAATAAATAATTCTTTCTCGATATGTGAATGAAAGGTTTAAAATTCTTATTGTATTTATTCGGGAATTTAGAAAAATGCAAAAAAATCCTTGAATGAACCAAATTCATATATATTATGCGTTTTAAGATGAAATGAGTTATTTAAATTTTTTTAAGATGTCGATGACATTTTCCTTTCTTTCTTAACTTTCTTAAGCCGCTTTACTTGAATATAAGTTCAAATAAAAAACTTTACGGTTTATGATGCTTAATTGTGATTATTAGTCTTAGTGTATGTGTTTTATGAAAGAATGAAGTTTTCTTTGAATTCCTTTTTATCTGACACGATAATAGTAGTCTATATGTGATGTACTTGCTATTTACCAGTATTGCTTGCAACGGTTTTGTTTTGTGGAGTTGAGAAACACTCACTGAGCGCATGGTAGCTCGCCCCTTCCTTATTTCCCTTTTCCAGGTTCAGTGTAATCAGGTATGGATGTACCTGAGGATGATGTGTATGTAGCCATTTTGGCAATGTTACTTGACTGGCTGCTGTGAAGTGTTGAACATGTATATGAGTAACTAATTAAGTTCACTCATCAGTATGTAAGCATGTAGATGGCTCTGAACTTATGTGTATGTTGTCATGTCATTTATAATTAATTAACTAGTCTAATTTCCAGTAACCCAGGCGTGTGACCCGGGCAAAGACTTTTATCTTTTAGAAGTTTATTTTATCTTTCAAACAGACTTACGGGTACTGCTTAGTTTAAACTAAACCCTAAAACGTCACAAAATGGACAGTGCTCTTGCAATTTTGTCCTAGGATTCTCGATTATACTATGGTTAAGTCAAAAAATTTTAATAGCCTTAGGGATTTTGTCTAGAAGTCCTAGCAGTGTAACGCCTCCTTGGGACAGGGGCATTACATTGGGTGGTATCAGAGCCTTAGGTTGCACTACGCATCTAGACATGATAATAAGAGTGGCAATATGTGAATTACGTGATTTATGTGTTTGCATGATCATGTTTTACCTCGTATTATCTACATAAATTACACGACCCATGGTATATATATGCTAGTTTTCATGCTTACCTATACAGTGGCAGTCTAGGATGGTGTTTTACATTGTCGACTATGTTTATTTACCATTCTAGTAGGCCGCCTGGAATGCGGTCATACTCTGGAGAGTCTTAGAAATACACAATCGATGGGGCGCATGTAGGGTCACCCAGAACATTTGGGTGGTCAAGTTTATAAGAAAATTAATGATGGCAGGGAGGTGGCGAGAAGTGGCCGTCACCCTCCACCAATGGACTGTGCACATGGGGTCATGTGCCCCTTTCACCCTACCAAGGCTTAGTGGAATTCCTACTGCAAGCAGAACATCAAGTGGATTACTTAGAGTACACCTCTCTCCGAAGAAGCGTTGCTGCCAGTTAACTCATTCATAACACAGTCATTCAGCCTGTCGAAAACTAGCACCTTCCCACCGCCCTGTCTGAGAGGAACCAATTCGAGCATCATCATATGAGAATCCTCTGCACTGAGAGACTCCAATCCGACCACTACCAGTGAATCAGCACAATGTGGGTATGCTGGGTGGATGCTTACGGTACACTTTATTCCTGAAGGTGGCAAGCCACAATGCTCAGAATAGGGGAGTTGGCTGATGAAGAACACAACATTGAATATGGGCCCACTGTGGGGTTGGAAGAGTTATTAGCCCCTAACGTGGATGAATATGAAAGCTCAGATGAATCCATGATTGACAACCTTTCTAAAGATAACTCTTCAGGTGAGGAGTATGATAAAGTAATGTGAACCTTATGTAATGTGTATAATAAGCTGGTTATAAGCCCCTAAATTTGCTTTCTTTCAAAAGGAAACACTAGAATGACAACAATTCCCAGTGACTTCTAAGTCACACTACCAATATCTAAATAAAACCAATGTAGTTGTTGCTTACCAAAGTGTTATGTGCTCACTAATCTATTTATGCATACACATGCACTCCTTTAAAATCAAAATGTGGTATGCATGTATGATCTTGTGTGAGTTAAGCTAAAACTTAACTTGTGACTATACATAGCATCTTTCTGCCCCACTTGCAATTAATTTCATTCACTGAAAGATCTTGCCCTTGTAATCATAATGTGGTTGTGATGCTAACATCTAATTGGAAATTAGAACTAAGTAACCACTATGTAAATGTGTGAATGGATGCTGAACCAATCCCTGAACCTACCGCTATGAAAATGATCTGCCAGTTTAATAAGCTTAAACCCCCTAAGTTCGATGGTGGGTTAGACCCCATGAAATATGAGGAATGACTCAAAAGGATGGAAAACTATTTGAAAATATGGAGTGTCCTGCGAGGTTTAAGGTACGTCTGGCCACCTGCCAATTTGAAAAACAAGCTGAATTTTGGTGGGGAACGGTAAAACCTCAGGCAGGTGAACCATCATTAACTGGGGATCAATTGAAGGCTCTAATGGATGCTCAATACTATCCCTGAGATGTAAGCAGGGCTAAGAAACAGAAGTTCCTACATTTGAAACAAGGAAATATGAGTGTGATGGAATATGCAGAAAGTTTAATGAACTGAGCGGTTTCGCGCCAAACTTAGTGGCCACTGAAGAAATACGAATGGACCATTTTGAATATGGACTGAAAGGGGAAGTAAAGCAGATGATAACAGGGCGCTCCTATACTAATTTTCAAGATATGTATCAAATGGTTGTGAAAATACCAAAATTAGGAATGAGATCGTGATTGAAAATAGGGAAAAGGGCCAAGCAAAGAGAAAGTTTGACCCTGGAAGGTCCAGTTCTCAAGGAAACAGAAACTTCAAGAGATTTAAACCTGGCATGAGACAAAATAATGGAAAACAACCCACTCAATGGCAATTAAAGAAAACATGTGACTAGTGCGAGCCTCAACACTTTGGCCTATGCAGAAGCATTACGGGTAAATGCTTTGGATATGGTGAAATGGGTCACAGGGTCGCCAATTACGCAAAGGCAACATGGAAGAGCTAAGGCAACCCTCAGAAATCAGGAGTGGGAAATAAAAAGGCACAACGAGGTCATCCTCCAACTAGTGCTTCCTTAGGAGGCAAAAGAAGCAACAAGAAACCACAAGCAGAAGGTCGAGTATTTTGCTTGGAAGGAGAAGAGACTGAAGATCCCACTAACACAGTGTCAAGTACTCTTATTGTCAACCATCTTTATGCTCGTGTTTTATTCAACTCTGGCGCTACTCATTCATTTGTAAACCCTGAATTTGCAAAGAAACTCACCAGTAAACTTGATGACATGGACATACAACTTTATGTGACCACTTCCCTAGGAAATGGTTATAATATTGACATCATCTTTCAGGATTTTGCTGTTAATATGGAAGGGAGAACCCTCCCTGCTAATTTGGTGCAACTAGAAATACAGAGACGGGATATTAATTTGGGGATGGATTGGTTAGCTAAACATAAGATGACCATAGATTGTGAAAATAAGCTAATCAATTTCTCAACCTCTAAAGGAGAAAGGGTAGAATTTAAAAGAAATGGCTGTCAGAAAACCATTCTATCCATATCCGTCATGTAAGCCTTCAAAATGCTGAGAAAAAGGTATCAAGGTTATCTATGTGCAATTGAGGTGGTAGGACCTAAAGAACCAGACTTAAATGAGATCCCAATGGTAAGAGAATTCTCCAATGTACTTCAGGAAGTATCGAAATTACCACCCGATTGAGAAATCGAGTTTACAATAGACCAAGTGCCGAGCACCGCCCCAATATCTAAGACCCCTTATTGTATGGTACCTACTAAACTTGCTGAGTTGAAGACCCAACTTCAGGAATTATTAGGTAAAGGGTTGATTCAGCCTAGTGCCTCTCCGTAGGGAGCCCTGGTACTTTTTGTAAGGAACAAAGATGGGAGTTTAAGGTTGTGTATCAATTATCGGGAGCTAAATAATGTGACCATAAAAAACAAGTATCCTCTCTTTAGGATTGATGACCTGTTTGACTAATTAGCGGGCTCTGTGGCATTCTCTGAGATTGATTTGAGATCAGGGTATCATCAGTTAAAAATTAAGAAGGTTGTGCCCAAAACCGCCTTCCAAACTCGATACAGGCACTATGAGTTCCTAGTGCTACCATTTGGGCTAACTAATGCCCCAGCCTTGATTAATTCATGGTCATATTGATCGATGACATCCTGGTATATTTTAAAACCAAGGAGGGACATGTAGATCACTTACGAGTGGTGTTGAAAAGTCTAGAAGAACACAAGCTTTATGGTGAGCTTAAAAAATGTGAGTTTTGGCTTGAGATGGCACACTTTCTGGGTCATGTGGTGTCTGAAGAAGGCATTTTAGAGGACCCTACAAAAGTAGAGGCGATTGTGAATTGGACAAGATCCACAAATGTCTCCGAAGTGCAAAGCTTCCTAGGTATGGCTGGTTACTACAGAAGATTCGTAAAAGGATTCTCTAAGTTAGCCATGCTTATCACCAAATTGCTTTGGAAAAACAATAACTTCGAATGGACAAAAGAATGTGAAAACAGCTTCTAGGAGCTAAAGAAGCTGCTAGTGTCTGCACCAGTGTTAGTAATACCTAAGGGCAATGAAGGATTTATGATCTACAATAATGCATCCAAGAATGGATTGGGATGTGTTCTAATGTAAAAAGGCAGAGTTATCGCCTATGCCTCTCATTAACTGAAGCCACATAAGGAAAATTACCCAACGTATGACCTAGAATTGGCTGCAGTCATATTTGCATTGAAGATTTGGAGACAGTACATTTATGGAGTAAGATGTGAGATATACATTGATCATAACAGCGTGAAATATATTTTCACTCAGAAAGAGTTAAACACGTGATTGAGAAGGTGGATGGAACTTCTAAAAGAGTATAATATGGAGGTCAAATATCATCTTGGTAAGGCGAACATAGTGGCAGATGCTTTAAGCAGAAAATCTACTAATTCTATAGCCTACCTACTTACACAGGAAAGGAGGCTCCTGAGGGAACTTAACACACTCTAGATAGAAGTAGTGCTGCTAGGGAATCGAAGCTACTTAGCAGCACTCCATATTACTTCTCCACTAATAAAACAAATCAAGCAGTGTCAGAAGGAAGACCCTGAGGTTATGAAGATTAGAAAGCGAGCTAAAGAAGGAAGGGTTACAGAATTTCTAATCCAAAATAATATGCTTTGGTATAGGAATATGCTCTATATCTCTAACATACCAGACCTCAAGAAGGAATTGTTGAAAGAAGCACATAATTCAGCCCTTACCACTCATCTAGGAAGCACCAAAATGTACCATGATTTAAAAACCCATTTTTGGTGGATAGGATGAAAAGAAACATTGTAGACTTTGTAGCTTGATGCCTCACCCTTCAAAGGGTAAAAACTGAGCATTAAAAACTTGGAGGATTACTTTAGCCATTACCTATTCTAGTATGGAAATGGGTGCATATCACCATGGATTTTGTCATTGGATTACCAAAAACCACCAGCAGCATGATAGTGTTTGGGTGGTTGTTGACAGATTGACTAAGGCTGGACATTTCTTAGCCATCAAAGTCACTATTACATCTAAACAACTAGCACAATTATATATATCAAAGAGATAGTCAAATTACATGGATTACCCCTCAGCATAGTGTCAGATCAGGATACTAAGTTTATATCTAGATTCCGGCATGGATTTTAACAAGTGATGGGAATTGAACTATGCCTGAGTACAGCCTTCCACCCCTAATCAGGTGGACAATCTGAAAGAACTATTCAAACTTTAGAAGATATGTTGAGAGCCTATGCATTAGAATATACAAGGACCTGGGTTCACAACTTGCCTCTAGTCGAGTTTGCGTACAATAATAGCTACCATGCAAGCATTGGCATGGCTCCTTTTGAAGCACTGTACGGTCGATGCTGTGGAACTCCTATATGTTGAGGCAATGTAGGAGAAAGAGAACCCTCTAAAGTACAACTGATCGATCAGATGATCGAGGTGATTAATACTGTATGTAAAAGATTATAGGCTACCCAGAGTAGGCAAAAGAGTTGGGCAGATATTAGGAAAAGGCCCTTAGAGTTTGATGATGGAGACTACGTATTTATGAATGTTTCTCTACTCAAGGGAAGTATAAGATTTGGCCAGAAAAGGAAACTGAGCCCAAGGTTCATTGGACCATTTGAAATTATGCAAAACGTAGGCCCAGTTGCATATCGATGGGCCCTACTGCCCTCACTGTAAGGCATACACGACGTATTCCATGTGTCCAGTCACTGAAGGTATGTTTCAGACCGAGATCATGTTATCAAGTATGAACCCTTGAAAATTAAGGAGAACTTCACATATGTGGAAGAACGTATTCGAATATTGGAAAAAATGAAAAAGAAGTTCAGGGATAGGAGTATCCTCTACATTAAAGTGCTTTGAAAACATCATAAGATAACTGAAGCAACCTGGTTGCCGGAGAGACAAATACGGGAGAAGTACGTGACATTATTCCACAAGGCAAGAAAATTTCGAGGACGAAATTCTTGTAAGGGGGGAGAGTGCAATACCCGTGCCTTTCTTTTCTTATTTAAGCTAATTAATCTATTTCATGACAAATAAGAAATCATATTTTTTTTAATTAGCTAAGTTGGACTAGACTACAAAAAATAATGCATCCTCCCGCACTTACGTCACTACATTTAATTGAAGTGTGGGGAGAAAAGTGATAAAATTTGATAATGTCCTCATTTCCACATTTAACAAGTGTGGAGAACTAATAAACCTTTTCCAATACTTATTAAATGTGGGGAATATAAAAGAATTTTTTTATAATTGGAATTAATTAAGATAGTTTATTTTTACAAAAATTTTTAATATTTATATATAATAAATATATGTTCTCGGTCAGCACTTAAAAAATTAAATTAATGCAGTATGCTATAGCAATGTACGATGTCGTCTAACCTAGGGTGAGACTCACTGGCGCTTAATTGAGTGAAAAATAAAAAAGCGGCAAAAAGAAATGTTCAAACAGACTGAAAGTGCTTCAGTCCCACACCCACTGCACGCATGTCCAGAACCTTCATCGATCTTCTGCCCTAATCATTAATTTCATTCGTTCACTCATTCAATCTCTTTGAATCACCAATTCATTTGCTCAATTCATTCAATCTGATGAATTCATTCACTGAGAATCACCAAAATCAGAGAAGGATTTGGGTAAGACACATTCAAGAATTCGCACACCCAGATGCTGCGAGCAAGGTTAGCCAATTCATTCGTTCGAATTGAATTCACCCAAAAAGTTGAGAAATCAGAATACTTCTTTTACCTCTCACTTTTAAAATTTTCTGGTTTGAAGGCTTCTTGATTGTAGATTAACATTCGCAACCTCTACCAAACCGGCCTGGAATTCTTCAAGAGGTTGAAGGCTTAATTCAATCAAGGTAAATATCTCTCCTGATCTCATAATTCGATCCAGGTACATGCCTCAAAGTTGTTTGCTTCAAATTAAGCCTGAGTGACGGTGAGAATTTACATGTGCTGCTCTTTGTTGGCTATTCTGTTGGTATTTCCCTACCATTTTGGGATTTTGCCTTTGAAATTCGTTTATATCATGGATGAACATGCTTCTTTTTTTGTCCTCTCTTTATTTGATGATGTGTGCTCTGCTTGATTTTCAAGATATTAAGAAGTCTCTTCCAATCGTTTTATTCACACTTGTCAATCATCGTTCTCCCGTCAAACAACTTCTTCTGGAAAGCAATGGGCCTTATGTTGCGAGAATATAAGTTTATGAGGTTTGTACATAAGCTGCCTGAAGTAGAAGTGCTTTTGATAATTTTCTGTGTATTTTAGCCTATCAACATGGAGAATCATGCAATTTATTTTGGATGATTACAGTAATATCTCTAAGAAGCTGATCGAAATTGTGAATTACGGTAAGCCTAAGTCAACTTACGTAGCATGGTAATCATTTAGAAAACGAACACACAAATGGTTAATTAATCTTTGCAAATAACTAAAATTTACATACATGCCCATTGTGATAACTTAAACTCTCATTTCATTGAGGCATCAACATACTCTGTTTATATTTCTGTACTTTTAATTATGATTATATAGATTGTTTAATTTAAAAAGTCGTGATTGCCATATTCTAATGCAAGATTTACTTCCAATTGCATTGCAAGTCAGTTAAGGATGATAATCTTGTAGATTTATTGATTTAGTGTGTGAGTTGTCTGTATTTTTTAAGCAATTATGTGCAAGAGAGCTTGATGTTAAGGAATTGGATAAGCTACAAAACAATGTGTTTCTCACATTATGTAGTATAGAGCTAGTATTCCCCCCTTGGGTTTTTACCATTATGGTGCATCTGATTGTGCACTTAACTAAGGAAGCAAAGCTTAGAGGACCTGTATTCTACAGATGGATGAATCCTATAGAGCAGCGAGACATTAAATTCTCTGGCTGTATTTATTTATATTTTTTTGGCAATAGGTAAATGGAAATCATATGTTAATGGCAAATTGCAGGTACTTGGCATGGATAAAAAGTTATGTTCGTAATTGAGCACAACCTGAGGGATGCATGGCAGAAGGATATATTGCACAAGAGTGCATAACTTTTTGCTCAAGATACATTGAAGGGGTAGAGACTGTTTTCAATTATCCACAAAGGAATGATGCCACTATCCCTAATCCAGAAATGTATTTGTTTGACACTGATGGACAACCCAAACGACAAGTTGTGATGGTGGAATTGGATGAGTTAAGTCGTAAACAAGCCCATCAATACATGCTACTCCACATTGATGGGGTGGACTTTTATCCTAGGTTAGTTTATTTAGTCTTACATCCTTTGGTGATAAACATTAAACGTTAGTAATATTCATTTGATCAAGCTATTAATCGTAGGTCTTGTTCGGAGGAATGTATTGCATTTTGTTTACAAGAGCCTAGTGATAAGGTTAACCAAAAATGGTTGCTTGAGGACTTTCCTAGTTGGTTGTAACAAATGGTAACTTCAAAAACGTATGATGATTGTTCTTTAAAAGCATGATTGGATGAATAATTAATGTGTGTGTTCAGTTATTAATGACTAGACAACCATTTTTTGCCCCCTTTTCTTTTAATGCAACTATGTGGTTATCTTTGTTTTCTTTCTTAAGTATCTTCATCAAATGATTTAATTTCAATTAAGCTTGATCTTGCTGCTATCGAGAAGTTAGTGGATAAAGTGATTGGGGAAAATCCAAACAAGGTAAGAAGTTTTAGGAATCCAAAGAGAAGACAATTCGCTCATTTGTTTCTAGGTGGCATGGTATGTACAACATATGGTTTCTTGATTTTATGGTTTGATTGATCATTTACTTTTGTGTAACTAAATTAGGAAGTGAAACATCTTTTATTTTAGGCTTTTAATGAGTGCAAACGTAGGGTGGACAAGGATATATTGAGCAAGATCATTTGGAATAAGTTGATGGCTACTAATCAACCTGGTAAGAATATGATCCATTATTTTTTTATGTTGGGAATGATTACTATTGATGATATGGAAAGAATGGATCAAGCAGAAGTTCTCTTATTGGTTGGCGCTATTCATTATTGGTTACATTGTGGTGATATGAAAATGTCCTTCTTGGATAAAGTAAACAACTTAATTCATAACAATCATTGCTGTGACTCCTGTGAGGAATGATCATGCCAGTTGCCTGAAAAATTCTGAGTTGAAACGCAAGATGCTTGTCGCTTGTGCATTTCTTCAAACCCAGCTTGGCCAGCATTATTTAGTTACCTACAGTGTGCCTACTAGTGTGACTCGCAATTAGTTTGTTGAAGAATTAAAAGTAAATAAATTAAGCAGAAGGGGGAGTATAAGCTCCAAACCATTGGCCTCAGTAAACGATTCCGCAATTGCATCAGCATCTGGTGCACCACTTTGTACGAACTTGGCCTGACATTGTTGAAGAAAACAAATAAAGTAATCCCATAGCATCCCAACATCTGGGGCACCACGTTGATGTTAAGGGCAGGCAGTACGTAGGCTTTAAAAACCCTAGATGCAAAAATACAAGTCTGTATTCTTACAACTAGCAGGGTAAGCTTTCTACTGGTTGTGACTGACATGGGAGTTTCCTCAATTGTGAGGAGAAATTTAAGCACTTGTGTCCCCAGGAGGAAAAAAGCTCTGGATTTATTCCCTTAACATCAGCAAGAGATTCGAGTCCAGGCGTAACATTACGCTGTAGTGTCAGACAAAAGCAAGCTGCTACATATTGCAAAAGGCATTAAAATACAGTGAAACCATATGGTCATTGAGAGTTGGAAGGTACCATTTGAAACAATTACATGCCTATAAATTGAATCCAAATAATTTGCTACGGCTGACAATATTTGTCTAGATGATTTGTAATTTTTCGCGAGACGCAAAATATTACTAGTATGCTCAAGGTCACTATGTTTGCCTGCTGGTGTGAATTGCTTGCACGGTATCATCAGTTGAAGCTGCTAGTGTTTGAGATTTCTCCCTATAGAAAAATAGGGAGATAAGGGTGAATGTGATGGGTAGGTGTGTGGTTTCAAGGAGGGAGGAGAGAGAAAGGGGTGAAAATGGCGATGGTGATGGTGGCGGGAAGAGACTTGAGCATCAAGAATTTAGAATTTAAAATTTTGGGAGTTGAAGAATTAGCAAATTGAGGAATTGAAGAAGATTGTGAAAATTAATTGAAAAAATGAAGATGATAATTTTAGATCTCTCTAATTATGGTTCATCTTTTTTTATTTTGAATCTCTCTAATTATGTATATTTGTCCATTTAATTTTCTTATTTCTGTTAATTTGGTATAGCAGGTTGGAGCTCATAATTGGATGTTGCATTGATGAACATAATGAAGATTAAGAATGATGCTCAATGTTGGAACTTGAAAGTCACGTTTTTCAAATGATAGCTCTAACTAGTAAATATTATTACTCGATGTCATTTATTTAACAAAAGCGTTCAAGTGGTTCAAGACAATGCGGTTGTATTTTATCTTAATTTTGTTGTGTTCATTATGTAAGTAGTTACCATGACAATTTTTTCCATGGTTATGAATGCGAATTCAATGAGAACATATATTTCGTTCTACTTGGACTTGCTACAACTAGTACATATATTTGTATACAATTTTTCTCACTATCTTTAGTTCATGTAATTCTATAGGAAAATACTTGTAATTAATACAAAATGTAATATCCGAAAGTGGAACAAATTTTGTTGTTTTCTGGGTATTTAATTCTATATTAATTGTAAGCATTATTTTTTAAAAAAATTAAAATGATACGAGCAACAATTGTAAGTGTGGAGGAAGTTTCAGCTTTGTACACTTCTAAGTGTGGGCATAGTGCAAGATGAGCATGCATAATTTGTAGGCAAATAGTACTTACTCTATGCTTATAAATGTGGGCAATGGATCCCTCACTACACTTGCTACAAGTGTGGGGAGATATTCCCCATACCTACGCTATCTGCACTTGTCTCAAGTGTGTGGGTGAAAACTAAATTAAATGTGGAGTCGCTAAACATTTTTTGTAGTGCTAATATTTATGTGCTTGCTTGAGTAATATTTTTTTATCAAAAAGAGAATAATTACTATTATTAATTTGAAAATTTTACGTCTGTTTAAAGCATTTATAAGAATTATTATCAGTTACTAAATTCGGTAGACTCCCAAATATGAGTAGATTGTCAAGCTTTAGGATTAGTTTCGTTGGTTATTAAATTGAGCCTTAATATAATCGAGAATGAATAAATCGATGAACGATTGTATTAACGATTTGGGTTTAGGATAAGAGGCACAAGATTGGGCTTGTAGTATTAGTTCAATGGGCATGCTTTTAATCCCAAAAAAAAAAAAAAGAAGAGCAACAAAAAATATATATATATATAGGGAGAGAGGGGGCCTCTTAGTCCTTTAGGTAACCCGACACCCTCTCCATCTTTCTTCTCATTTCCTTCGTCCTCTTGAATGAGAAGCAAAACACCATCATCTCCTCTTCTCTGCTTCTCCACACATGCGTCCACAACCTCATAGGAACCCCCATCAATCCTTATATTTAACCTGCCCCAAAATCCTACAAGCTTATTACTGCAATTTCTGGGCAAAATCAGCACCCGAACACCATGTTTGTGGTCTGTTCAGGCACTAATCTAACGTGCCAAATGCATGTCTGAAGCCATCCCATCCCTTTGCTCGATACCCATGTTCAATCCTCTATAAATTGAGCCTGAATTCGCAGCATCTTGGCCTCAACAATAACAACGAATCAGTGAGCAAAAACAGAAATGGGTTGGGTCAATTGCTCTGGTCTGGGTGTGGCAGTAAGGACAGGGTCGAATTTCTGATTCTTGAGCATCCAAATTAGCCCCAAAAACACTTAAATTGGGTCCTAAGCTTGGAAGAGATGTGGGTGTTCTCAATTTCGGCTAATTACTAATAATTTCGCAAAGTTCTTCGATGTTTTTGGATAGATTGTTTAGCTCCCTGATTGCATGTATTTGATTGCGGATTTTGATTGTTAATATACTGATTTTAAGGATAAATTAAGTTAGGATTATATATGAAAATTAATTTTACGTTGGATGACCTTGCATGTTAATGGGTGACTCCCGAAATTACTGATTTGGAACTGAATGCTACTGATGTTGATTCAAGTGCATTTTAGCCTTGTCATTATGCTGATTTTTGACTATGCATAGTTGATGATGTTGTTGCATGAGAATTTGCAAACTTGTGAATTGTTGAATTTGAAAATTGAGCAATGGAGATGTTGAATTAAAGTTGAATTGTGCTGCTAATGTTTGGGTTGAAATATTAGGTGGATTTTGATGATTGTTTGTGGGAGGTGTTGTGAGGAAGGAGCTCAGGTTGTTGAATGAAATGACTATGTCATTTGTAGACGCTTTTTAAACTAAGGTACGATTTAGCTGAATGGTTCAGCTGAATAGTTTAACAAGTTAAATCATTTAAAATGGTTATTTGAATTGAGCGACGTAACACTTAAAGAGTATGGACTTGCTTTTAGATTTCCCTTATTATTTATCGCATGTTGAAACGAATTTAGAAACGATTAAAATGTTTAGTTGCTAACTTTAATTACAATATATATATATATATATATATATCATATATATATTATATATATATATATATATATACACATATTAATATATATATACACATATACATATATATACATATATATATATATATACATATATATATATATATATATATATATACATACATACATACATGCAACCTCTTCGAAAGTGAAGTCCTGGGTTGGTAAATCCAAAATAATCTTAAGCAACTTTCTCATTTAAAGGCAAACAGTTAGGAACCGATATTACAGTTATAGAAATTATCTTAGCTTAATAAGCATATTTATGGTTTTGTGAAAGAATCACTAAAACGAAAAGACTTGTGACTTACTTCAAGGTTGAAAAAGTCTTTCTTTCTTTGGCCAGGAACTTTAATAACTAAAACGATTTGGTTTGAATAAAAATGGCTAAGATGGTGCTTAGTAAGTGGTCGTGCCTAGGGAGTAAATCCAGAGTGAGAATCCTAGAAGACCCTGGTGAGGGTGAGGTTTGATGTTATGTTTCCGCATGTTGACGCTTGAGCAGTTTTCCCCAAAGAGGACAATATCGAGGTTAGAGACTACCCCTGACTACTCTATCGAGATGTGTATGGCCAAATGTTATGTTATGCCCCGCGGATAATGTGATTTGTAAGTGACGATATCTCCTAAATAGCATGTTGCGAACTCTTACGCCAAAACAAATAATCCTTTCTTGATATGTGAATAAAAGGTTTAAAATTCTTACTTTATTTATTCGGGAATTCATAAAAGAGCAAAAAAAATCCTTGAATGAACCAAATTCATACATATAAATTACGTGTTTTAAGGCGAAATGAGTTATTCGGATTTTTTTTAAAAGATGTCGATGAGATTTTACTTTCTTTTCTTAACTCTGTTAAGTTGCTTTACTTGAATATAAGCTCAAATGAAAAACTTGATCAGTTATGAATGCTTAATTTTAATTACTAGCCTTTGTGAATTTGTTTAAGTTTATGAAATAATGAAGTTTTCTTTGAAATCCTCTTTGTTTAATATGATAATAGTAGTATATATGTGATGTACTTGCTATTTACCAGTATTGCTTGCAATGATTTTGTTTTTGTGGAATTGAGAAATACTCATTTAGTACGTGATAATTGACCCCTTCCTTATTTCCCTTTTCCAGGTTCAGTGTAATCAGGTATGGAAGTACTTGACGATTATGTGTATGCAGCCATTTTGGCAATGTTACTTGACTGGCTGCCATGAAGTGTTGAATGTGTATATGTGTAATTAATTAAGTTCACTCATTGGCATGTAAGCATGTATACGGCTCTGAACTTATGTATACCTTGTCATGTCATTTGTAATTAATTAACTAGTCTGATTCCCAGTAACCTGGGTGTGCGGCCCGTCGCAGAGACTTTAGTCTCTTAGACATTTATTTTACCTTTCAAACAGACCTATAGCTACTGCTTAGTTTAAACTAAGCCCTAAAACGTCACAAAATGGGCGGAATACTTGCAGTTTTGTCCCAGAATACCCGATTATACTATGGTTAAGTCAAAAAATTTGAATAGCCGTAGGGATTTCTTTTAGAAGTCCTGGCGATGTGACACCTCCTCGGGACGGGGGCGTTACAAGCCCACTCTTTCTCATGATGCAAAATGAAGAAAACAAGAGCAGAAAAAAAGGAAAATAAAAACAAAAATGCAAAAATAAAGCCACCAGGCCCCCATCTCATGCACCTCATGTGACTACCAATTCTCCCTGCCCCCATCTATGTCTCTCTCCTCTTCACCTCCTAGACCCGATACATTCACCCATCCCATTTGTCTTCTCTCTCTCGCTTCAAACTAGTAGTGGCACCATCATCTCCCACCATCTCCACTATAATCCTCGCATCAACCATCATTTCGTGTACTTCACCACCAGCTAGTCGCTTCCTCCTTCAATGCCAGCTTGCACCATCTTCACCATTCATATAAGAGCCGAAATCAAGGGTTGAGATCAAAGAGTGGACGAGTATAAATCAAGAGCAAGTAGTGGAGAAACAGAGGCAACAAGGTCTCTAGGTTTAATTTTAGGTTTTTAGTTAGCTTTAATTCCAGTTTTAGTAATTTAAAGTTTTATTTCATTTCATCTGCTTTAATTTTGAATGTTAGATTCATTTTCTAGTTGGCAATTTTAGGCTTTTGAAGCTCGGTTTGTTGATTTAATGTAGATAATCATAATCTTCAGCTTGTGATTGCAATGATTTTGGTCTTGATTTGGATAAAATGCCACTTTCTTTCCCTCCCTATTTTTGCTCTGTTTGGAGACATATTAATGGCGATTATGCCATTTTTGGGTGAGCTTAAAGCCCAATTCTAGGCTTTTTATTGCTTATTTTGGAACTCCCCTCATTTGTCTTTGATTCCTTATTTGAGTTTGGATAATGGATGCTCGGTGGGTGTGTTGATTTCTTCTAGTAATGGTGAGTTTGATCTGAGCAGAGCTCGACTGAGCAATGAAGTTGTATTCACCACCTCCCTTCCCTTGTTCATCTTCTCCTCTTGCTCTACTTTTGGCTCGGTTTGATGGGTTGCTGCTTGGCTGTGAGTTGATTGTGCAACATGAGGTTTCAACCTCCATGGATGGAGGATGTAGCTCGAGTTTCGATGATTTCGACCTTTGTTTTCATGGTTCTATTCTATCTAGTTCATTGTCTTCCCCTCCCCTCTTTCATCTTTTTTGTCCAGTGTTATGGCCTTTGAGTTAGTAAACTCAGTTCAGAGCTAGGTTTTGATATACAAAAATCTCCATGGTTGTGTGTTAATGAGACTATGAATTGGTTTGAATTGGTTGGGTTTTGCTTTTACTCACTTGATTTTTATTTGATTAGAAAGTTAGCCATGGAATTCACTCAAGTAGCAGGTTTGAGTTTACTTTACTAATTTATTTACTTATTGCTCGTTTAATTCATTTTGTTTCTTTGATGTTTACTTTTTATGTGCTTCTAATGTTATTCATTTTGCTTTTAGTGTTATTCAAATGATCTAGTTCATATCTTAGGGAATTTAGTCATTTATAGTTTAATTAGATGTATTTATGGCTTGTCTCAAGATTAACATAGTTAAATTTTGTTTATTCATTGGTAAGATAGTTTAATTCTGTTTAGAATGATTTAGTTGATCATGGCCTAATTTGACTCCCCATCCTTGAGGAGACGACCCTCAAATACTACAGCAAAAACTATATGCTTAAGGCTTTGAAAATCTCGTACGAGAGCTGCCCCTTAGGGGAGAAATTAGGCATTAGTTTGGCATAAAAAAATTAGCACTAGTTAATTGGCACCAAATCAAATTGGCGTCAAAATACATCAAAATACTAAAGGAAGGAGAGCATCAAAATTTAGGAGTGAACTACTCCACACATTGGAGATAGAGAATTGGGTCAACCATTAAAATGGTATCACTCTGCTAGGGCTGCTAGGTAAATTAGGTGGGTGATTCTTAGGCCAAAAACTCTACATTTCCCCACTTTTCTACTCTATTTATCTTTTATGGTTTTTGATTCTAAATTAGCAAAGATGTAATCTTTAGGCAGTTCCGGCCCCGCTATAACTGTTATGCTATTCTTTGGGTTTTGTTGGACTAAAGTTTGTACCTTTTGTATGATTTTGTATAACTAAGTGATTCAAATTTGTTGCATAAATGTATTTTAGTATGATTAAGTCTTAATTTTCTATGTTAATTAGAATAGATCGTCAATGATGACGGGAAGTGTTGAGATGCATCTTATCCCATCAATGTATCATCGTCCCTGAATCTAGAGCCTTAGTTCAATATCGAGGAATTAGGATGGCTCCCACACAAGAGATTGCATCAAACCCTTTCTAAAA
>JAKOGI010000697.1:122500-132500 GCA_029747015.1 Carnegiea gigantea
TCTTGTTTTAGGAAAATGTTCAGTGAACCGCCCTCAGGTGGGCAGGGAGGCTGGAGGTGATAAATGAGACAGGACCGTTCATGTGGTTGACGGTGTGGGAAAGCTAAGATGCTATCTTGGCATATTGTGATGTATTTTGGAGTGTCTACTGTATATTTAAACTGAATTATGTATTTTGATGTTACAACTGTATTTCTGAACTGAGTTATGTAAGTTGGTGTTATCCTTGGGATGTTAGAACCTTTTTGTATATAACTTAATGGTTTGAGTGATTATGATGGTGAATGCCCCTTTATAGGGTAACCTTTGGTTTATGGCAAGTTTTCATGTATAACGGAAGCCTTGTCCTTCGTAGATAGCGGTAACGCCACATTCATTGAGTTATTATATTTTATTGATAACCTTAAGCAGGTGAATGCAAGTAGGTGAATGCAGGCAATGAATCATGTATATTTGGGGCATTACAGATTTGGTATCAGAGCCAGGTTGACATTTTCTTGAGGAATGTAGAGTTAGAGTTAGAAACTATAGGGTGAGAATGGTTGTAGTGAGGGGGCTATTGTATATTGCTAGAATGATATTGGAGTGTAATAACGATATTAGACTGCTAGTTGCTTCCATTTGTATGCTTCTTGTTTATGGATATGCATGCCTCTCATATATGTGTTTTTTTGTTAGATGGATCCTTATGGCGTTAATATGCTGCCGGGGGGATCTATGATAGCTTAGATTGCGTTGCTACATATGAGTATGGAAGCACATGCATAGGAACCTTACTCTGAGTTCCACAGTATTACGGTCCGTGCACAGAGACTGCTTGGGTCCTTACCCCCGGTTGGCCGTGGGTGGAGTTTAGACCACGTTACCACGACTTTATGATGACAGGGAACCCAGGCTTGGATGGGCCTAGGTTTCAGGCCCTGGGGGCGTGGAAGACTCTCACTACGGGGCTGTTGTTGAGAGAGGAGTTTGAATTGAGGGGAATTACTATGGAAACTCTTCAGTACATCTTTCCCCTATATCAGGTTCATCCCCCACCTGTAGCCCCAGTACCAGCACAGGGGCCATCCATTCTGCCTGCACCAGACACCCACTAATGCCTGATAGCCCTGGGGAGGCTTACGTGATGATAGACATCCCCGGCACCCCAGAAGTAGTGGTGATTAGTTCTGGGGATGAGGACCACCAGGGAGAGGAGGACGATCCAGAGGAGGACGATCCAAAGGAGGATGATCCCAAGGAGGATCAAGA
Organism: Carnegiea gigantea; assembly: GCA_029747015.1. Taxonomy (NCBI): domain Eukaryota; kingdom Viridiplantae; phylum Streptophyta; class Magnoliopsida; order Caryophyllales; family Cactaceae; genus Carnegiea; species Carnegiea gigantea. The sequence goes on from JAKOGI010000697.1 coordinate 123,752, forward strand.
CAGTGATGAGATAGGGATAGAGCAGCAATGGGAACAAGAGGCCGATGATTTGATGGTGGACTTAGAGGAGGAGCATGAGCCACAAGTTCAACAGGAGGTTGATAATGACGAGTCAGAGGCATCTACAAGCAGCTTCGATTCAGGTGAAGAACCTGATGATGAGTCTGACTCAGATTACGATCCATCTAGGGATCGTTAGGTGGTTCTAGGGGCCGGCCTAGTGGTTTTTATTTTGAGCCCTGTATGTAGATATGGTTTGGTTAGATTGGATAATTATATTTTGTGGAGTATCTGACATTGTACATAGTTAGTCCAATCCTCTCTGACCGTGATGACATGGTCCGTACCTTTTTTTGGTTATGTGACGGACCTAGTGTCTAGGGGCTATTTAGTGTTTAGTGATAGGGTAGGAGTCAGAGCTAGTCTTGCTTACTCAGCTAGGTGTAATATGCTTTTGTTGCTCATGTATATAAATCAACTATGTATGTAAGTAAGCAGTTTTGAAATGAAATAATGATGCTTTGAGTTATGACATAATCTTCGAGCCATCTCCTATGTATTTATTAAGCATGTTTATCTGATATGTCTGGAGGTTCCAGTGTTTGAATTGCTTTATTTAATGTATGATCAGAATGTCCCAGTCAGTGCACAACAACATGGAGGTTCATGTAGAGGACAATATGGAACAAGGCCAGGGATCGGGTGATCAAGCCTCTTGCCAGGAGCCAGAATATGGTGACACACCACCATTGCCCTCTGTGTTAGCTAGCAACTTAGGAAACCCGAGTTATTGGCCAACCTTAGTTGCTTAATTGATGAAGCGGATTCCCAAGGTACCTGTTGAAACCCCTCCTAAAGAGGATAAATTGGTAGATAGGATAGCACGGCGCAACCCTAAAGTTTATTAATGGATCGAATGATCTAATAGTACTAGAGGAATGGATAAGGGGAATGGAGAAAGTTTTCATAGTAGTTGAGGTACCAGAGGAAAAGAAAATGAATATTGGGACTTATTATTTGTCAGGTGAAGCTGACATTTGGTGGAATACTGTGAAGGATAAGCTCCTAAGGCCTGAATTCACCTGGAGTAAATTTTTAGCAGAGTTGAGGGCGAAATTTTACCCGGCTGTGGTGCAAAGGCAAAAGGAAAAGGAATTTATGGAGTTAAAAATGAGTGGCAGTATGTCAGTGATACAGTATGCTAGTAAGTTCACAGAACTATCTAGGTTTGTCCCTGAATTTGTGTCATCTGAAAGGTTAAAGATGAGAAGGTTTGAAGAGGGTTTGGCCTTCTACATTCGAAACCAGTTAGCCAAACAACCCATTCTAACTTACCAAGAACTGTACGAGCGAGCCGCTGAAGTGGAACGAGTGAAGACGGAGTTGAGGACACTAAATCCAATCAACCATAAGAGAAAGGGGTTTGAGCGGGGGACTCCAAGTGAGAGTGTGAACTAGAATCAGCAGAACCAGAAGAAACCTACTCCTGTTCCTTCTAAGAGCCATCTTGCAGGCTTGACATCACCCTGTGCGAAGTGTGGAAGAACAAATCACACCACTCCTGAATGCCGAGTTGGCACCAACAAATGCATGTGATGTGGAAGTCCTGAACACCTCATAGCTGCATGCCTCCGACGATTGAAAGCTGTAGACAAGGCACAGCAAAACCCTTGGCTCCGCCCCACCAGGGACCCCCACCTGCAAGGCCTGCAGTTGCAGGAAGGGCATTTGTGATGAACAAAAAGGAAGCTGCTACCTCTGGTACGGTAGTCACTAGAACTCTCTTTTTAAATTCAAAACTATTTTGTGTATTATTTGATTCGGGCGCCACTCATTCTTTTATATCTACCCGATCTGCTATACAATTGAGTTTGGAGAACAAGAGGATGGAAATCAATTATAGAATTAAGCTACCCAATAATTCTGTGATTGAGTGCCCCCTCTCTTATTAACTTGTCTCCATCATCATTGGTGAAGCTACTTTCCCTGTGGATTTGATTCAATTTGACTTGTCTGATTTTGATATCATTTTGGGGATGAATTGGGTGCACACTTATAGAGCCAAAATTGACTGTGAAGATCTTAAGGTTATCTTGAAGGATGAAAAAAGGAGAAAAGTGTGTTTTATGGGCAGAGAGAGACAAAATCTTGTTCTTTGATTTCCGCTATGAAAGCAAGTAAGCTATTATGTCAGGGGTGTGTTGGATATTGGTGTTATGCTATTGACACCCAAACGAAAGAAGAGAAAGCGGAGAATATACCTGTAGTTTGTGAATTTAAAGATGTTTTTCCTGAGGAGTTACCAGAACCACCCCCACAAAGGGAAATTGATTTTGGAATGGAATTGATTCCTGGGGCCCAACCTATTTCAAAAGCCCCATATCGTATAGCCCCAACTGAGCTAAGAAATTAAAGATTCAACTAGATGAACTGTTACAGAAGGGCTTTATTAGGCCAAGTGTGTCGCCATGGGGTGCTCCAGTGTTATTTGTCAAGAAAAAGGATGGAACCTTAAGACTCTGTATTGATTATAGGGAGTTGAACAGGATTACCATCAAAAACAAATATCCTCTGCCACGAATAGATGATTTGTTTGATCAACTACAAGGAGCAGGAGTATTCTCCAAGATTGATTTGAGGTCAGGGTACCATCATCTTAGGATTAAGCCTGAGGACATTCCTAAAACAGCGTTTAGGACTAGGTATGGTCATTATGAGTTCACAGTGATGCCTTTTGGTCTGACTAATGCTCCTGCAGCCTTTATGGACCTTATGAACAGGGTTTTCAGACCTTATTTAGACAAGTTTGTAGTGGTATTCATAGATGATATCCTTATCTATTCTAGAGACAAGGAGGAACATGCTGATCAATTGCATATAGTATTGCACACTTTGAGGGAACATCAACTTTATGGCAAATTAAAGAAATGTGAATTATGGTTGGAGGAAGTGGTATTTTTGGGGCATGTGATTACCAAAAAAGGAATTAAAGTTGACCCCAAAAGATGAAAGCAATCATAGAATGCCCAAGGCCTACCAATGTCACTGAGATTAGAAGCTTTCTGGGTTTAGCAGGTTATTATCGAAGGTTCATCAAGGACTTTTCAAAAATAGCTTCACCACTAATCAATCTACTGAAGAAGGTGAATAAGTTTGAGTGGACTGAAAGGTGTGAGAAAGCTTTCCAAGAGCTAAGACAGCGACTAACTACCGCTCCAATCCTAACGTTACCAATGGAAGGAAAAGAGTATACTGTTTATAGTGATGCTCCGAAGAACGGTTTGGGATGCGTACTGATGCAGGAGGACAAAGTAGTAGCTTATGCCTCTCGACAACTCAAGCCATATGAGAAAAACTACCCTACCTATGACCTAGAATTAGCAGCCGTGGTCTTTGCATTGAAAATTTGGAGACATTATTTATATGGGGTATCGTGCAAGATCTATACTGATCATCAAAGTCTAAAGTATATCTTCACCTAGAAGGAGCCCAATTTGAGACAACGGCGTTGGCTTGAGTTGCTTAAAGACTATGATTTGCATATTCAATATCATCCTGGTAAAGCAAATATGGTGGCGGATGCCCTGAGTAGGAAAGTGCAACATAGCTCGAACACTATGGTGATTACTCAATTGAATCTCTTAAGAGAACTTGAGGACTTTGGGATTCAATTGGTATCCCACGGGCAAACGAATGCTCAATTATCAGCACTTATTGTACAGTCTTCCCTAGTGGAAGAAATTCGACTGAACCAAGAAAGTGATCCCAAACTCTAAAGAATAAAGCAAAATTTAGAGAAAAGGAAGTCTCTGGGATTTGTAGTACACGAGGATGGAACTCTGCGGTTCCAGAATCGCCTATGTGTGCCCAAAAATGGGGAGTTAAGAAAGCAGATCCTAGAAGAGGCTCACAATACTCGTTATTCAGTGCATCCAGGAGGCACCAAGATGTACAGAGATCTGAGACAATATTTATGGTGGAATAATATGAAGAAGGACATTGCAGAATATGTGGATAAGTGTCCAATTTGTCAGAAAGTTAAAGCAGAGCATCAACCTCCTGTGGGTGAACTACGACCCTGAGAAATTCCCACTTGGAAGTGGGATTCGATCTCAATGGACTTTGTTATGGGTTTACCTCTTTCTGCCTCAAAAAAGAATGCTATCTGGGTCATAGTTGATCGACTCATGAGGTCGGCTCATTTTTTGCCAATTAAGGATACTTGGGGAGTTGAAAGACTAGCCCAACTATATGTTAAGGAGATAGTCCATCTACACGGGATTCCTTTAAACATAGTCTTAGATAGGGATCAAAGATTCCAAGCATGTTTCTGGCAAGCGCTTCAAAAGGCCTTTGGAACCAAACTAAACTTCAGTAGCTCCTATCACCCAGAAACAGATGGACAAACTGAAAGGGTGAATCAAATTTTGGAGGACATGCTGAGAGCTTGTGTATTGGAATTCCAAGGGAAATGGGAAGATGATTTACCTTTGGTGGAATTCTCTTATAACAACAGCTATCAATCCACCATCAAAATGGCCCCATTTGAGGCTCTGTACGGAAGAAAATGTAGAACCCCGTTGTGCTGGAGTGATTTGGATTGTAACGCGAAGAATGCAATTATTATAAGGAAATCAAGTCGAGGAAGCTCAGCTTCTGAGAAACAAAAGAACATTACTCAAGGAGAGCGAATGTCTAATCTAAGTGCTGATATGAAATATTGTGATTATTGTAAGAAAAGGCATGCTGAAACTGAATGTTACCGAGCAACGGGGAAGTGCTTCAATTATGGAAAACCGGGGCATATTGCTATCAATAAGTTAATTAAGAAGTTTAAATAGCCTTGTGGATGTTCCTTCTGGGACTTCCACGGCAGTGACGCGCCTGCCCCTTTCGGGCGGGGCGTTACAGAATGGTATCAGAGCAAGCAACTTGCAACCCATAGGAATTATGTGCGTGTGTGCTTGATTTAGTGCTTGTGAATGTGAAAACTATGTGTCTATGTGATCGGATATGTGCTTAACTGAATTATTTGTGCCTAACTTAGTGGTGGACCATATTCGAGCAATCATTCAGCCTACTAACGTACCAGTAGTTGACTCGTTTAGATGGCTGCTGCAGGAAGTGGAGGGGGATCTAGTGATGGAGGGAGTAAAGCCGACCCTATGGTAGGGATTAATCTGCTTAACAAGTTCCTTAAGTTGCAGCCTCCAAAGTTTAGAGGAACTGCGAATCCCTTTGAGTTAGACGAGTGGATGAGGAAACTTGATAAAATCTTTAAGACAATGATGTGCCCTGAGGAGTACAAAGTAGGTTTGGCTACACATCTATTTACAGGAGAAGCCGATTATTGGTGGGATTCCGCTAAGCCGAGTGATGAAGAGGACAAAGCGAACCCACTAACTTGGGAAAAGCTTAAAGAAAGGATGAATGAACAGTATTATCTTAGAGATGTGCAGAGAGCTAAGGAAGTAGAGTTCTCTAACTTGACGCAGGGTAAGATGACTGTAATGGAGTATGGTGCTAAGTTTACTGAACTCAGTCGATTTGGGAGACATTTGGTGGATACAGAGCAACGGAAAGTTGATCGGTTCGAGGATGGTCTAGATATTGAAATTCGTAAAAGCTTATCATCGCAAGCATTCACTAAGTATCCAGACGTATACCAACGAGCAATGCGAGTTGAGAAGGTTTTGGATGAAAATAACGCGAAGAATGCAATTATTATAAGGAAATCAAGTGGAGGAAGCTCAGCTTCTGAGAAACAAAAGAACATTACTCAACGAGAGCGAATGTCTAATCTAAGTGCTGATATGAAATATTGTGATTATTGTAAGAAAAGGCATGCTAGAACTGAATGTTACCGAGGAACGGGGAAGTGCTTCAATTGTGGAAAACCGGGGCATATTGCTATCAATAAGTTAATTAAGAAGTTTAAATAGCCTTGTGGATGTTCCTTCTGGGACTTCCACGGCAGTGACGCGCATGCCCCCTTCGGGCGGGGCGTTACATGGATGAGGCACTAATTATAGGTCATGAAATGATTTAAGAGACCACTGAGACCATAAGAAAGATTCAGGAACTTATCAGGGTTGCCCAAAGCCGATAAAAAAGTTATGCAGACAAAAAAAGAAGGCCTCTAGAGTTTCAAGTAGGTGATAAAATTTTTCTGAAGGTTTCACCAACTAGAGGTTTCAAGAGGTTCGGAGTACGGGGCAAATTGAGTCCAAGGTATATTGGACCTTATGAAATCATTGAAAGGTTGAATCCCATCGCTTATCGTCTAGAGTTGCCTGTCAAACTTGAGCACGTACATAACGTGTTTCATATCTCTCAGCTTCGAAAATACATTCCAGATCCAGACCATACCATTGTATATGAACCTATCGAAATTACTGAAGATCTAGTATATGAGGAGCGTCCTGTGCAAATACTAGATCGCAGGATCAAGCAGCTGCGCAACAAACAGATTCCATTGGTCAAAGTACTCTGGACAAACCATACCTCCGAAGAAGCTACTTGGGAGACCGAGGAGGCAATGCAAGCCAAATACCCACATTTATTCGAGGTAACCATGTTTGTTATGGTTAAGTTCATCAGTTTCGAGGACGAAATTTTTTAAAGGGGGAAGACTGTAATAGTCCAATCCTAAATTATATTTATTCATTTAATTTCATCGCATTTAAATCATCGTTTTCTTTATTATTTCAAGTGGGAAAACCTAATGGGCCCTTACCTTGCAATTCGGGTTTTTGTTTTTGTGAAATCATCGATATTAGGCCTTGATAGGCCTTGATATTTATGAATTAAGTGATTTAATTATTTTTATGACAATCACAAACATTTTGGAAAAAAAAAATTTCGCAAACGTGCTCGGTCTCAGTTCTTTTGCTAAACCCGAGCCCGTTTAAGGCCAATTCCGACCCAACAAGACTTGACCCTCATTTGTTTAGCTAAACTCTCTTAATTAAGCCTTAATTAAGCTTAGTAAAATTGACTTTTCTACCTTTATTTTTAGTCAAGTAAAAGCCTCATATAAATTGCAAAAATTTACATTTAACTTCATTTTACACCAAGCAATTTCAAGACACTTTCTCTCTCCTATTTTCTCTCCTCCTTCCCTCTAAGCCACGGCCAGCAGAGAGAGCAGCAACACTATCACCATTTCAGCCACCAAACAACCACCACTCACCACCCCAACCATCCCTCTCCCTCCTTCAAGCACCAAGCATCATTTCTACTTCTTTTTAAGCTCAAAGTGAGTATTCTTTTCACCTCCTATGTTGAATTTGTTCTTGATTCTTGATCTTGTTGGTTTTTGCTTATTATTTTGATTGTTTTAGTGATAGATTATGCTATTCTTATGGTATTAAGAATCATCTAGTTGATGGATCATGTTGGAGTTGAAATTGGATGAGGTTAGGGTTAGGGTTTCATCTTAGTCATGCAAGCTTCTTGTTCAAGTGCTGTTTAGTGATTGATTTATCCTTGTTTTTGCTTATCTCTTAATATATTGAAGTTTGTTATGTTGTTTATGGTGTTTGGAAAAGTTGGGAGTGAGTTCAAAGTGACCCAAAGTTAGGGTTTTGTCCAAAATGCAAGATTTGGATCAACCAATGGTAAATTTGAGGTGTGTGTGTATATGTGACTAGAAAAGGAGTTTTATTTGATATGAATATGAAGAGGAATTATGTATGGTGTTTTTATGTGAGGTTGAGATGTACCAAAGTGTGTTTACATACTCTTAAGAAAGAGTTTGAGTTGAGGATTGGTGTAAAAAAATGAAGGAACACAATAAAGCAGTGCTGCTGGAATTTTCAGAAAAACAGGACACACTTTGGAACAAAACTGGTAATAATCAGCCCAGCCAAAAAATTTGATTTTTGGTGGGTAGGTCAGTGTGCTAGCTTTAAAATGGCTTTTGAATCGCATTAATCCAAGGTCTGTGGAGGAAGTTATGGCCTTTTTACTAAACCTAGGTAGAATGGATTTTCCAGCACTGCAAACTGGCATGTTGGTGTTCTAACCCCATTTTATGCAACCTGTCAAGGGAATCAAGTTTCATGTCCTTAATAAAATTGTAGAGGACTTCCTAAGCTGTTTATATTGAGGTCTTACGTCTCATTTTGAGGTCGGGAGTTTAAGTTGTGGATTATTCTTTCCGTATCCTCTTTGCAAGTCCTTATGCTCTAAACTGGCTACCGTGCCTTACATCACATTTCTTTGGTTTTTGTCGCCTTCTTTTTGGTTTAATCATTGAACTAGTGTGTAAAAATTCTTCATAAGCCAATTTTATTTAAAATTATCCATTATAAGAACAAGATCGTTCTGACATCATGTTCCTATAATGAACCTTTGAACAGAATCAAGGTCTGAGCTTTCATTTCCTTCACTTTAGTGCATCTCATTCCTCTGTGAACTAGCTTTTAAAACTTCCAAGTACGTTCATTGCCTATATCTTTAGTATTCAGCACGTATTTATCGAAATAATAATATTTTGGTAAACACATCAATGAATCATTTTAATTAGTGCTTCATCACATAATTAGTGACCCCGTCAGTTATCAGTTACAGGGCATTGCCCTCCATTAACCCACGCAGCTTCAGGCCAGGTCCCTCGATCGGCTTGGCAGGTCTACACCTATTCATAGATCGTAACAGTTACTAAGGGGTGCACTAACATATAATAAGTGACAATACAGTTTTATATGCATCTCATTCCCTGTTTTTAATTAACATGAATTGCAAG
>JAKOGI010000697.1:137500-210000 GCA_029747015.1 Carnegiea gigantea
TCATTGTAAGAAGATGTATTTGAAATGAAAAATCTCAAGTTCTTTCCACTTTCACTTTTTGAGTGATGGAAAGTAGCTTCTATAAAGACTAACATCTGTATGTTGGCTTGCCAAATTAAAAGAATTATTCCTCATTTCAACTTCTCCAGACAGAAATAGGGATAACATGTTTAAAATTGCAGTGAAGAGAAAAAATTACCATATAGAAGAATTCTGTATACTCTTCATCATAATAGATAAATAAAGAGAGACATAGAGAATCAATTCACAAAATACTATTCAACTGTATTGAACACAAGAGTAATTACACTTGCATGATTTTGAACTCTCCCTCTTTCTTCTTGATTTTACGGGGTCTTTTGGGGGAGATAGGGAGAGCTGCCGGTGTCACTAGAGGAGGGTTATTTTAAAAATTCAATCCTTTATTTTTCCCTCCCCAAGTCTTGTCTCCCTTTATATGTTTTTCTTTTTGAAGAAAAATAGGGAAACCTACAGCAGCAAGTTTGGTGGATCTTGGGTGGCAATTGAGAACATTAAATAAAAATTAGGTAGTAAACTTGAACAAATAAAAAAAATAGCTGATATTTTGAACAAAAATAAAATCTAAATCTTTATATTATAAATTGTAAAATGTGTAAGGGGCTAAGTGTTGGGGAAATGGAAAATGTTAATATGAGAATGAATTTCAGATAAGTACTGCTTCACAACCGTTGATCAAAATCTTAGGCAATCTTAACCCTTGGATTTATCTTGATAACCGCATCAATAGATAGTACATGCAATAATCTCTCTCTTTACTGGGCACATTAAGTTTCAGGTTCAATTTCTCCATCCCTCATTGTATTGTACTCTTTACTGGGTACATTAGGTCTCAGGTTCGAGTTCTCCCTTCCTCATTGTATTGTACTCTTTACTGGATATATTAGATCTTAGGTTCGATTCCCCTTACTTTATTATATTGTATTACCCTTTGTGGCTCCTATGGACCAAAATATTTTTGATTTCCATCATTATTATTAATATTTTGTATTTTTCAATACATATATAAATTTGAGCATGTATTATTAGAGAAAATAGAACAATAAATACGATTTCTATGAATATATCCATTATTACTATTGTTGTTGTTGTCGTTATTATCATTGTCGTCGTTGTTATCTTTCTATTTGAATTTGATAACATAGTTAATATTAGTTATGATCATCTAATTATCAAAGAGAGATTAAGATATGATAATGGATACATAAATTTTTATTAGTTCATTATTATAGAATACGTTCATATTTTAAAAGTTTTAACTTAAGGAAACCAAATTATAATTACTAAACAAGCCACAAAACCTTATGCGACTCCTTATTATTAACACATAATATAATATACACAATTATAAAGAAATAATAAACATTTTTGATTTCCATGACTATTATTAATATTTTGTATTTTCTGATACAAATATAAATTTAAGCATATATTATTAGAGACAATAGATAAATAAATATGATTTCAATGGTCAATAGAATAAGTTCATATTTTAGAAGTTTTAACCTAACGAAACCGAATTATAATTACTGAATATTGTTATAGAATAAACCGTAAAACTTTATGTGATACCTTATTATTAACACATAATATAATAGACAAATATATATAGAAATAATAAACATTGTTTATTTCCATGATTATTATTATTATTTTGTCTTTTTCGATACGAATATGCATTTGAGTATGTATTATTGGATATAATAGAAATATAGATATGATTTCCATGATTATTACCATTATTATTATTGTTGTTGTTGCTACCGTCATTGTCCTTATCGCCGTTGTTATCTTTCTCTTTGAATTTGATAGCATAGTCAATATCAATTATGATTCGCAAATTCTACCATAATTGAAAAAAAAATCAACTATCATAGTTGAAATTGTTGTAACCGTTGATGTAATTTATATAAATCTCAACCGTTAATTTTTAAAAAAAAAATGACATGTTATAACCGGTCACCAACAGATCGCCGGTTACTGATTTCACGCTCGCTCTCCCCCTCTTTACTCTCTCTCTCTCTCCTTCCCCTCCATCCTCACTGCAGTTTTCAACTCCCTTTCTCTCTCCTCTCGCACATTGTAGAAGACCCCATCACGTCGTCATCTCCTTCAATTCACTGCCTTCTTCAACCAAAGTCGCCATTATCAAACCTCCTACTTCATCTGAATGTGCTTCTTGACCTGACGCGCTTCAAATCCACCCACTTGACTGGGTATTAGTACTCCCTTTCCTTCCTTTCGCAAACGCAGGTTTCTCTCTCCGAGTCTAACCCACCCCAATTGCCCAGATCTATCGCAGCAACAATCTAGGGTTCCTATTCATTCGCCCTAATTTCCGACGAGGGGTTTGCAGAGGATAGAAAAAGTGAGAGAAATCGACATGAAGAGTAGCAGCAGCAGCAGCAGCAAACCTTTTACGTTCGTGCTTGTTGCCGCATGGTATTCATCAAACACTGGGGTTTTGTTGCTTAACAAGTATTTGCTCAGCAATTATGGGTTTAAGTACCCGATCTCCTGTACGATGTGCCATATGACTGCTTGCTCGTTGCTCAGCTAAATCGCCATAGCTTGGATGAAGATGGTTCCTATGCAGACCATCCGATCTCGGGTTCAATTCTTCAAAATTTCTGCTCTTAGCCGCATCTTCTGCGCCTCTGTTGTTAGCCGCATAATTGTAGGTGGGGTAATTAGCTGTTCTTCTCTTTTTGTGTTCCTGGATGAATGAATGTTTTTTCAGCGAAATGGGCTTTTCGTGGATGGGCTGAAATTTTTTACTTAAGTGAGCAAATTGAGGAATTGGTTATTGGAATGTTGCTGTAGCGTTGAGAATTTAGAAAGAATTGTGTCAATTTTTGGGATATATTTAGCGGGCGATTGTACATTGGAGATTGATTGAGTTAGAATACGAAAAGTGGCGATCTTTTTTTGACATCTCAATTATATACCCTGTTTGTTCGCTAATAAGCATGTACCTGAGATTGCATCACCAACATAGCATTCAGGATTAGATGGACAAGAATACAGCAGCAGATTACGTAAATGTTTGCTCTGCTACTGCTTTAAATTTTATGTTATAGGCATGTACTGATTCGAATATAAGAGAGTGGTCAAAAGGAAGATGACCAAGAACTAGCAAATGTGAAATAGATGTATCTGACATGCAGGCCTCCTGTGAGTGGTTTTCACAAGATAGTCATAGACGTAAATATCATTATGCTAGCGCATATCATCTCATGATCTGCTAGTACAATTGGTTAATTAGCTAGCTAATTGAGTATGTACTGTCAATATCATATCCTACATTTAGAATGTGCTTCCTCTTTTCCATTGGTAATAGCCCACTCGTGGGGAGAAAAAGGGGTAAGAAAACCCCTGCAAGTGGTTCAAACCTCCTAACCTTTCACTTGAAAGGCAAGTACTACCCTGCTGAGAGGCATTTCCTTAGCCTACATCAAAGAAGACATTAACAAGCTTTGTTTGTATAATATTAGTATTTAGGGGTTGTATCAAAGATATAGGCTAAAGTCCAGCACTGGCCTTTATGCATCTTTCACACCAAATATAAATAAATAAATGTACATGTATAAGTGTCAGTGTATGCGTATGAATCCATGCATATATGACATCCTAGCGACTTGCATGTCCATTGAAAACTATGTCAACACCATAAGAGTAAAGTAATTCTTCCATTGCCACTCTCATACACTCTGCTTCTCTGTAATGAGCTTTGTATGTAGCATACCATGGTGGGTGCCATGCAGCAATCAGCCATGGAGTTACAGATCTGTTAACATTAGCTAAGTCTCTCTCCAGCCATTTATATTGAGCAGCTGTAAAATAAGAAATTGACACAAGAAGGATTTACAAATGTGAGTTCATTGGGAATAAGGCAACTGCAAGATAACAAAAGCCAAGAACTCATGAAGTACCTGATTCATCATAAGCAGTATTTGCCCCAAGGATTATGAAATGGATTCCTCCAGTATTAAATGCATAGTAGAGTGTAGACACAGACTGACTTTCCTCTGATGGAAAAGCAAACAGAGAACTGTATGCCACAAATGTTTGATTTTCAGCCTATTCCTCTAATTCATGATTCCCTTCAACTACCATTATTGGCACCTTTGATATCAAACTCTGCATAAACCTGTCAAGAAGCAAACCATTCACACCAAATAACTGAAGGATCAAGCTATTTGCAAACTAGATCAGCTCTTGGAATCTGTTTGCAGAGTTTTCTCTATCTTGGGTTGATGTTTGTGGTATCTTGCTCAATTACAGCAATACAAGTGGAGCATTCATTGACCTGTGAAAATGATGGTACTGTAGGTTCTTTCTGTCATGTCTATGTGGACTAAAGTACAGCCAGTGTACGCAGCAAATATGTGGAATGAAGCTTTAAATAACAGACTTGGAACTGAGGTAAGCATGCTACCTCTCCTGTGGCTTAACAATGTCACAATTATGGTTAATGCTATTAGCGGAGTAGATTTTATAGCCATAATAGAGTTTTCAATAACCTCACAAATAATGAAATGATTCTGCAGATGTACATGTTCTGCTTTCGTACCTCTGCAGTTACTCCCCTTCATCACCATCCTGGAATGACTGTCTTCAGCAAACTTCTATATGGCTCCTTGCATGTGAAGGCCTATGACTGGGTTGAAGCTACACAAATTGTGAGATACATTGGACCTGGTCACTGTCAAGGTTACTTATGCAGCGATTAGTTGGCTAAAACTTGGTAGATCTTTGGATTTCGAACACTACTAATGTGGATTGTAGTCCTATTTGTTGAGAAGGTTTGTTAAGTTAGAAAAAGCTGACGTTGACTATCCTGGACTTCTCTGCGACAAAGTCTATTCAAACTTTGGGAAGTAAATCATTTTGTTTATAATCAGAAATCTTGTAATGTCAAAAACTAATGCTGTTATTGAATCATTTATGATGTGTTGCCCTTTGTTATATTATTTGAATTCCAGCATCAGAAGATGGAATTCTGAAGGACAGAAGACAAGAGGATTGTGCATGGCTTGCTGAGTTAGATGCACCAAATATCTATATGCATTTAAAAAAAAAATTAAAAAGGCTTTGAAGTTGCAAATTTAAATCCATTTAAACTACTATCTTCCCTTAAGATAATCCCCGTAACTACCCAAAAAAAAAAAAAGATGATCCAAATGATTTGAAAATCATAACAAGATAATTGAGCTTGAAGATGGTATTATATAGGCTCTGTTCTTTTCGTGGGTCAATCCACATTTACCAACCTCAACCTACTTCAACCTACTTCAACCTATTTTAACCTACTTCAACCCACCTGAAAAAAAATGCCAACTTCAACCCATTTCAACCTACTTCAACCTACTTCAACCAACTTCAACCCACCCCTTCATAATTTTAATAATTTGTAAAGTATCATATGGGATGTAGGGCCTGTTGTTTTCGTGAGTACATTGGGTGAGAAAAAGGGTGAAGTCGGTTGAAGTAGGTTGAGGTAGGCTGAAGTTGGGTTTTTTTTTTTTTGAGTTGGGTTGAAATAGGTTGAATTAGATTGAAGTAGGTTGATGTAGGTTGAAGTGCGTTAAAGTTGGTTTATTTTGTATGTGGTAGATTGAAGTGGGTTAAAATAACGAGAATGTAACTAATGTGTGATAATTTATGAAGTTATCGAAATTTGTGAAATTTATGCTCATACTTTTATATTTTTTATCTTTTATTGTTTATTATTTATTTTGTATTTTGTATTTTTTTATTTTGTATTTTGTATTTTTTTATTTTTTATTTTTTATTTTTTATTTTGTATTTTTATTTTGTATTTTGTACTTTTTATTTTTATTTTTATTTTTATTTTTATTTTTTATTTTTATTTTTATTTTTTATTTTTTATTTTTTATATTTTACTTTTATTTTTTACTTTTATTTTTTATTTTTTGGTTTTTATTTTTAATTTTTTACTTTTTATTTTTATTTTTATTTTTATTTTTATTTTTATTTTTATTTTATTTTTTATTTTCTTATTTTTTATTTTCTTATTTTTTATTTTCTTGGTTCTTATTTTTTATTTTTTATTTTGTATTTTTTGTGATGTTCATTTTATTTTTTACTTTTTATTTCTTATTTTTTAATTTTAATTTTTATTTTTGAATAAAAATTTAAAATTTAAAAATTAAAAATTAAAAAAATAAAAAATTTAAAAAATAAAAAATAAGAACCAAGAAATTAAAAAATAAAAAAATAAAAATAAAAAATAAAAAATAAAAAAATTAGAAATAAAAAATAAGATAAAATTTTAAAAAATAAAAATGAAAAATGAAAAATAAAAAATAAAAAATAAAAATAAAAAAATACAAAATACAAAATAAAAAAATACAAAATACAAACAACAAAATACAAAATACAGAATACAAAATAAAAAAATACAAAATAAAAAATAAAAAATGAAAAATGAAAAATGAAAAATGAAAAATACAAAAATAAAAAAATAAAAAATAAAAAACAAAACATAAAAAATAAAACATAAAAAAATAAAAAATAAAAAATATAAAAATATAAAAAATGAAAAATGAAAAATAAAAAATAAAAAAATAAAAATGAAAAATAAAAAATGAAAAACCAAAAATAAAAATAAAAAATGAAAAATACAAAAATAAAAAATAAAAATTAAAAAATAAAAAATAAAATATAAAAAATGAAAAATAAAAAATAAAAAATGAAAAATAAAAAATGAAAAAATGAAAAAATGAAAAAATGAAAAATGAAAAATAAAAAAATAAAAAATAAAAGTACAAAATACAAAATACAAAAATAAAAAAATAAAAAATAAAAAATAAAAAGGAATAAACAAAAATTTCACAAAATTTCGATAACTTCATAAATTATCACACATTAGTTACATTCTTATTATTTTAACCCACGTCAACCCACCACATAAAAAATAAACCAACTTCAACCCACTTCAACCAACATCAACCCACTTCAACCTACTTCAACCTATTTCAACCCACCTCAAAAAAAAATACCAACATCAACCTATCTCAACCCACTTCAACCTATTTCAACCTACTTCACCCTTTTACCCACCCAATTTACCCACAAAAAGAACAGAGCCATAGTTTTCTCATTATTCAAAAAAAGCTCTAAAGTTACAAATTTTAACCCAACTAAAATGCTATCTTCCCTCTCAATAAGATAATCCCCATAACTTTTTAAAAAAAGGATAATCCAAAGACTTTGAAAATTATAACAAGATAATTTATCTTGAAGTTGTTATCATACTATTTAAACAAGAATCAGAAGGGGTGTGTTGGCGTATGAAAACATTGAGAGCACATGAATTCTCCATCCCTCTGATTTGTTGCCTTCATCAATTTGTGGCCGTGGAGAAGCAAGGCTAGGCCTCTTCATTTGTTGAATTCAAGTGTGTAAGTGTTCTAACTTTGGAATGCAATGCTTTTTAATTTTTTGTTTGTGGTTTTGAGAATAGGTATATGAGGGCTGTTAGTTTGTAAGTAATGACGTCCGACTGCATGTTCTCTTGTGCGGTTATTATGTTTATTCAGAACACTCTTTCTTTACCAGTTTGAGCACTGTATATTATGTAACACTTGATTAATATGCTGGAAACCTAGAAAGACATATAAAGTTATCTTGTGGCACAGTTATTCATTGAGGATGGGTGTTGCTTGGCGATAGTAGCGCTTGTATTGTTGGTTTCAATTTAGGATATCCCTGGTTCAAATCACGCTGCAAACATGACTTCAATTTTTTCTTCATTTTTTTTTTTTGGGTAGTAGCTTTATTTCAATTTGAATTTCAAAATCAATGAATTATATTTTACAACTATGCTGGACTTCAATGTGTTATTCAATTCTTAATTTGTAAATCAATGTGTTTTTCAAGTTTATGTGTAAGTTTAATTTGTTTTTTTAAAGTCTAAATGTGTTGATTTTGTGGGTTTAATGACAAATCTGGATCAAAGTATATACGCATTTCTAAAAGGTATAATTGACTTTAGTAGTGCAACTTGTTGATTAAATTTTTCACTTGAGGCTAATTTGATTTTTTAGTTTTAATTTATTAGTTTAATTTTCCATTTTTAATTTTGAGATTGTTTAATTGATGGATTAATTTGATTTTTACCTCAAAATGCATACATATTTCAAAAACTAATTGCAGAACCATCATTTTGTTCAAGTTCTAATTTGAAAACTCAGTATTGAATGCAGAAGGTTGGAACGATACCACTCAACCACAATTACCAACTTATTTCCGACACCCCGACTCCAAATTTCTTGCTTCGCCATCGTTGTCACATACATGCTTCACAATAGTTTACGAGCCTAGTCCCTCATCTCTAACCCACCAAAAAAAAAAAAATGATTAATGATCATCATATGCATGATGATAATTTTACATTTCATGACATTGTAGTCATTTATATGAGTTATTATTCTATTAAAACTACACAAAAAATATATAGATGTTTATTCAGTTACATTGGTTAGTGTATGTGTAGTTTTGTCAACAAATATAATTATGTACTTTGCTATCTTATGAAGGTGATGGAAAATTCTACTCATAATATGCGGAAAGTACAAGTTTTCGGAACTGTCTTGGAAGATAAAGGTGCCCCGGTTGCATGCGAAGGGAATTGTGAACAACAAAATTCACTTGAGGCACGTATGAATTTTATTGAGAACCTAGTGGTTAAGGTCTCAAGTGACATAATTTCACTTACAAGTGTTGTCAAAGAAAACAATGACACGCTAAAGATGCTCAATGCGAATGTAAATAGGCTTATGAAGCATATGGTTGACAATGAAACTTCGAAATCGAATAAGCACATGACTGACACATGTACTACAACATACATTGCTCATCCATTGAAGTCAAGTGAGAAAAAAGAGTCACATATGCAATTTGAGAATGCTGATGAGATGGTTGCAGATAGAAGAGCTAATATAATGAAAAGACAATGTCTTTCTACGGTTGTTGACTCTTCGACACCTGGTAAAACTACAATGATGTCTCCAAAAATTCAAAACCCTTTTGCTAAGGGATTGGAATTTGACATGGGCAGGTCGAGAAACCCAAATCTGTTGACCTTACACAATAGTCCGGTAGTTGACCAGCACCCACTACAGCCTATGTTCAAGTGCCATTCTCACCGTAGGGGTAACTAGTCGAAGGTTACTACCTCAATCCCACATCCTTGTAGCAAACGGAAGAGAAGGATTGCAGCTGAACATAATTTCTCAAAGGACGACATGACATCGGCAAATGAATTGACGAAGGTAATTAATTTCAAATTTTTGTTAATTCGGTTGATGACTTAGGTATACATGAGTGTTCATGTTACTGCGTATGTAATGTATGTTGTGATCACACTGTATAAAATTTAATGAGTTTTCATGATTTAATGTTATGCAGTCAACTAGTGTGGGTGGTTTGAACTTTTTGCATGAAGAGGATAAGAAAGTCAATGTCAATAAGGTATAAATTGGTGATGTTACAGTGCCTAGCACTTTGTGAATAAATAAATATAATTAATTGTTCCTTTATGACGTTGTTCAGTCAAATAGTGAGGGAGGGTTGGATATTATGCAGCAAGCAAAACTCGAGCTTAAGTTGAACGAGGTATAGTCCAAATTTATGTACCTTATACTACGTATTTAAATTCTTCGTCACTCATCCATTACAACAGTTTACTACTTACATACTTTTTCCCTTATAGAGTATCCTTACAATAAAATTTGGCAACACGTTCTGCTTCCCCCATGTGGTAGTGGACAGACTGAGACTTGAGGAGAAAGCATATGTGACCCAGTGTTGGCAATTGGCAAAGAGTGACAATGTTGTGTTGACGTTTATAACAATCGGGAATTTGGTGTCAGTACATCTCCATTTGATTTTTTGACACTTTTTCCAGGGGCATGTTTAATTGACACGGTATGCATATAGTATCAGTTTCACATGAATTTGAATTATACTTTTCATAATAGTTCTTTATGAATTTCACATGAATGTGCAGATAATTGACTTGGTTGCTTGCGAGCTCACTATTGAAGCGCGTATGAAAAGGGTGAATCGAGTCTATTTGCCAACATGTTTTCAGGTAAAATTTTATGATTTATTGATTGTTATGAAGTTGTGGTATAATTGTAATAACACCCATATTTTGTGTAGCAAGTGATGACAACATGGAAGTTGCCCGATGAAAAATGTAATAGAAGTGTCATTCATTTTCAAGAGAAGCTAATTTCCAAATTCATTCCAAATGATGTTAGTCAATGTGAGAAGGTGGTTGCTCCATTTCTTTTACAAATAATGGAATAGCAAGCAAATTTGAAATTCTGTTTTCATATGGGTTATAAAACATTCCTTCTCCTGCATAGGTTTACATCCCTATGAATGATCGAGCAGTTCATTGGTTTTTGATCGTTGTGGATTTGGAACGTAGATGTGTTGCTCTTCTCGACTCTTTACCATTGAACAAGAGTAACGATTTTAGGCGAGAATTAGCAAAAGATTTGGTAACAATTTAACACTTATCGTATTTGGTTTAAATAAATATTATGAACAATTATCAAGTATGACAACATTTTTCTCTCCAGTTAAGATCAGCACTTGAGTACTCAATACAATATGCCAACCTGAATCATTTATTTGCTGCTGCATCAAATTTTCCCATTCATGTTGAACACGTGGCAAGACAAGCAAACGGGTTCGTATAATACACTTTATTTTTATACTTCGAAAAATGATATCTTCATTGAATTATGACTTATGTTTCTCAATATTAGGTCAAATGATTGTGGGATGTATGTTATCAAGTATATGGAAGCTGAGTCTGAATATGATTGGTCTCTTATATGTGAGGTAAGAGTGCATGCAAATGCAACACTTTCCTTTTCTATTCACACGTGAAGATATGTAGACATATCTTAGTATTACTCATTGTTAATGCAGGACATGGAAGTTGAGCGGTTACGAAAGATAGTTGATTTACAGATGAGTGTTAACAATCACATAAAGTAATTACATGAGAACCTTTTACACATTTTGTTCATTGAAGATATAATTACGTGATTCATCATGGACATATTGCATTCATAAAACAATTCTGAACCATAAAATGTTTAAAACAAACTCTTATGAGCGCCAGGAAAACAAATGGGGTTACAGAGAACTCTACTGTTAATATCACTATTGTGGACACATTATGGGACAAAAATGCCGATTTGTCAGAGGATGATAGTTCTTTAGAAAACTCCTTAAACATGTTTGGAAAGGTAATGATTGTACTAAACATTATCAGTACTTTTTCCGAACTTCTGATTGATATATATCACAAATCGCATCCTTCTTGTATAGCTTTCAAGATTGGGAGGCGATTTAGCTAACAAGGTAATATCATATGTTACGTAATTCGACATACATCATCATGTGTCAAATTACTTGATTTTTTATGATATATCATTTTAGTTGAAATTCTAGTTATAGTACTAGTTAGTGCTATAATTGCAGGATTGTGATGAGGTTGATCTTCAACCTGAATATAAATTTCCACAATCAATAGTGGACACACTCAATGATGAAGAGCGAAAATGTTGTGAATTATGTTGGACTTTGTACACACACAAGAGTTCAAAAGATGAGATTGTTTACTTGAATCAAGAATTTGGGATAAGTGCAACAGTGCGAGAGTTTATTAGTTTATTTCCAATGGGCCGTATAACTGATTCTGTAAGATAATATATTGACTCTTCCCTTACCTTGTTTGCATTTATGTTGTAAATTTTATAATTGAATGGTTGTTCTTAAATTGTTCAGGTTATTGATATGGTCGCTGGTGAGTTAATGCTTGAATCGCGTAAAAGACATCTGAATCGAATATATTTGCCGACATACTTCCAGGTGAATTCAACGAATTTACTCACTTTGTTTTGGGTTTTAAAATGAGTTAAATATGCTGATTACCACACTTGATGTAGCCAAGGATATATTCGTGGGTTGCACAATGTGATCACCCTTGTGACGGGGGTAGAACGAAGACAACAAAATTGGAAGATTTTGAAATGGATGTTATGTTTAAGATGACTCCAACATATATTACTGAAGTTAACAAGGTAGACATCTCTGTCACAGCGAATAACTCTTGATGTTTAAATTTCCAGAGCGGTGAATTTTTTACGATGGGTTTTTTTAATAATAGGTATACATTCCTCTCAAGGATGGAAAAGTTCACTGGTTACTGATTATTGTCGATCGTTTACATAAAAAAAGTGCATATTTTAGACCCGCTACGAGAGAATCGAGCAAATACTGGTTTAATAACTTTAGTAAGAGACTTGGTAAGTGTTATATGTGGTATTTATTTCCATATAAATGTATAATACATTTGAGAATGATAATTATAATGTTTGTTTTCCAGTTACACCAATCTTGTCGGTTTGCGGGAATTCATACTCAATTAAACCATCTCTTTCATAATGTTCATACTTATTCCGTACATGTTGAAAATGAGGTCACGCAAGCAATCAGGTATGCATATCAAACCATTCCCTAGCCAACTAGTAAAGTTTCATTCTTTTAATTAATATTTTTTATTTGCATTTTTTTGTCTTATTTACTAGGTCAAATGACTGTGGTATGCACATAATTAAATATATGGAAGCTACTCATGAATGGGAATGGCGTATCCCATTTCAGGTACTGAATCAAATTCTTCAACAGTAATGTATGTGTCTTTTTAGTGATATTGAAAATAAAACATTACATGGTAGGTTTATGATCCCCATAAAAAACTGTTTATACTAACATAGATCATTCATGTTGCAGGATATACAAGCAGAACGATTACGGAAGTTAGTTGCATTATGGAACAGTGACAACAACGTGTTTAGGAATTGGAATTGAGTTATCTAATAATGACTTGTCGTTAATTAATCTTATTACTCTACTAAATTGCTCCACTATGCACTGGGATTTTGTAATTGTCAAAAACCTGTTTGTATGATTTATTGATACAGTACCCGACGTCAAAACTATGGTTGAAGGATGTCATTCCCTCATATTTCGTGCGATTGATATATTGAAAACACATGAACTACGAATCACGTTTACTTTTTGTTAAATATAGACAATAAATTCATTTGAACATACTTCCATTTCTAACTGCGATGTAATTTAAGCCTATTATGAAATAAGATATGCCGGTATACAAGAATTAACATATACAACGCGCATTCAGTCTAAAACCTGATACTCCAGAGAAGGTGATGCATGAACTCTGGCAGAATCAGCACTGGCCCTTACTAGCACAGTTGCTGGTGAATCAACAACTGGCTTGATGGTCGGAGGAATATTGGTGGGCTTCAGAACTGTAGCTGACATGTCAATTTTGCCTCTTTGGACAACTCTAGCATGGCTGTTGCGCATGGGTATAGAAGAAGATTGCACTTGAACAAGTATGTGAAGCCATTGCGATGAGTATATACATATTGTGGTAACTGTTACATAAGTAAACACAACAAAAGAATTGATTTGTGCCTATCTATACATTTTACATATTCCTAGCAATTGTCAGTGGAGAGCTCACAAACTTTGCTGCTCGTATACTCTATTGTTTATAAAACTTGAGCTGTCGATCAAGGACATGAAAATGCCAGGAAGCCAATAAGCATCAAATGATCAATAGAGGTTTTTTTTGGGGGGGGGTTCAGAGCCAGGGGCATGCTTTTTTTCCTCCTTGCAATGCAGAAGCATTGTATACCTTTAAAATGCTTGTACATAAGGCCAATAATGTCTGCGCTAAGAGTAGTTTTTCCTTTTCAGTATCCTGTCAAACAAAAAAGTAAAAGGCTTTGAGTTTCCATCTGTCTATTCCTCTTATAACTCCTGCAGTAATATAACTTTTACCAACCAACCTGTAGTTTGTCATTTAATCTCTGTTCCTCATCAAAGTTAATGTGAGGACTTCTCCCATTACAAGCACGATAATGAGCCAGCTCTTCCCTAATACGTGAGAGATAAGATTCTGCCCGCCTTAGTCTAGAAGCAAGGTCCTCATTCTGAATCTTCAGCACATTGTTTTCTTCCAGTAACATTTGAGTTCAAATTGGTAAGTAATGTTACTAAATTTGAGGTAAATTTCAACCAAAAAGAGCTTTCTGTCTATGAGTAAGTGTTCCAGGTTGGGCATTTGCCTTGATTTTTGCATGATGATAGATACGCTGATGGACGTTCTGTTGCCCTGATAGCTTCTTTACCTCCCCTTCGAGTTCTGCCACTTTCTTCTTATGATTTGTGAGCTCGATCTGCATTAGTTGAAACACATGAGAAGATGATTCTCAATATACCCAGTCAGGCATAAATATCAGCAAAATAGTGGTGTGTTCTCACCTTTAATGCTTCATTTTTGGTGCCGAGCAACCGCTCTTGCTGGCGATGCTTTCTATTGCAATCTGAGCAGCAACAAGCTCAGCCTGTCTCCTATCAATTTCTTGTAGCCATCTACAACAGCAGTTTGAACCCACCAGCTGATCCTAGTTTTTCCTAAATAAATAAATAAATAAACTATGGAGCCTAAAAACCAATGAGGGCAAGGGAGGGTCCGGCCCATCAGGGGGATATGGCTGGGCTGCATGGCATCCCCACATTTCACCGATGCAAAGGGATGGAGATCTTGGACTTAAAACGATGTTAATAAGTTCAAGTAACAGTTTTTACCCTTGTCTCTCTTTTATAAACTCATTAAGCTGCTGCCTGAGATTTTCACATCCTGATCCTGCATGAAAATCACAACTCATGCTTAAAGAACTGTCTCACTGACAGATGAACTTTCGCAAAACAAGAAGCATGCTTCACCTGGGATAGTAAACAATCAATATGGGCCTTCTCTGTTATCTTTTGCACCTGCTGCTTATCAAATAATGTCTGCCATCACGAAAGCACAAGATTTATGAAGATTATAAACTTAACTGTTGGATCAACATAAGTATACCAGATTGCTTTGCTTTCAAAGAAGAAGCAGAACCTCTCCCTTTGGAGGCATTTTTCTCCAATTTATTTGCCGAAATTCTCTCATGGCTCGACGCCTCTTCTGCTTTAACCTATTCAACCATTGCCTCCAACTCCTTGAACTGCACAATAATTTGCAGAGCAGGTTTAAGGGAACAAATTACAAAGAAAAGCACACTTGAAAACAACATATGTACTTCGGCAAAGTCGAAGATAAAAAAGCTATCCTTGTGCTTGTACTCACTAGCTTCTGCCTCTGCATGTACTGTCAGCTCCAAGATATGTGCCTTGCATTGTGCAATCTATAAACAAAAGTCATATTGAGATTAAGTCTGAACTAGATTTCTTAATTAAGAGAATGAGCAGCCAAGGAATAAACCTCTGTATCTTTGTTTGCCAAATCTTTCTCTAGAATCTTTATGCGCTTCAAGGCTTCTTGGAGGTTTCTTGCTTTCTCATCCAAATGCTTGAAAATGAAGATATTCAAATCAGCAACAGAAAGGAAGGGATCTAGTCAGCAGAAGCCAATACAAAAGAATGCTGTGATGCTCACAAACCGTTCAACATCCGCACCAGTACTTTCAACATTTTGCATCTTATGGTTTAGAGCATGGAGCTCCAGTTCCAGCTCCTCCCTCTGCAGCCTCTGCCTTTCAGCTTCTCCTTTCAGGATGTCAACCTGCACAGGCGGAAAAAAAAATGTCACAAGTAACGGAGTGCAAGAAGTAAATTAAAGTTAAGCATAAAAGACAAATCAAAAATGAGGGGCACCTTGTCTTCGAACACACTAATGGTAGAATCCAACTCTTGCACAGATTCCTCCAGAAGCTTCACCTCCTCTTCCTTTTCTTCAGCATAAACCCTTCTTGATTCAGCTATCTGCATTTTGACAGGGAGAGGGGGCGAAAAAAACCCCATCAAATGGTTGTCTATCAAAACTGAAAAGATTGAGATATACAGTATTCATGTCAAGAAGTACCTCCTGAGCTTCTGCAGTAATTGCTGCATTTTCGTTAGCCAGAGCATATGCAGTTTCAACCTTTCCTTCCAGTATCATTATCTCCTTTTGGAGGTGGTCCCTTTCGCATCTGACTTTGTCCAAGTTGCTTTTCAGCGACTCAACCAGCTCATTCAAGTGACCAAGTATGTTGCCCAACTCAAGTAGCTCATTTTACAAGCTGTCAATTACACTCTTTTTCTCAATCAATTCTCTATCTACAGAAGCTCTTGCTGCACTAATGTCTTCAACATTAGACTGCAGCACCATATTCTCATTAGATAGAAATTTGGCACCTAACTTCCACCAAGAGTAGCATGCTTAGCTGGATTTTGGTTCATTCCACAATCAAAAGTGGAAAAATAGCCAGAAAAGTCAATAAGTGTGATACGGACTTTGTATCTATAGAAAACTTACATACCCTTATGGAACCAAGAAAACTATTGAAACAGCCAAGGAAAAATCTCACTGACAGTGCCATCCAGAACTTTGAACTGAGACCAAAGAGGGCATTGAAAATAAACCTGGAATGAAATTGATGTGTCAGACAAAACGTAACAAAAACACAGATTTTTTAATCCTGAAATGAGCAGCCATCTCGTACATACAGCAACCTATGTACCAAAAGACAAATAAAGCCAGATTTTATGGGCCAGAAACCTTAATATAAATAGCGAAAGAAAGTGGCATACCGAAGGACCAAATGTGGGATATGAAACCATTTGGTATATTTGCCAGCAGTTCAGGGCACATATAATATGGAGTTCGGACCACCTAAAGCAGAGGAACGTCACTCACAATCATAAAAGACCAATAGTGTAGGACAGCAACAACAGAAAAAAGGCCAGGATGAACCCAGGAGTAGGGGGATGAGAGCAAGAAGTCAATCATACTTACCATTAGCATAGAAGTTTACCATTCTTGAGCACTTATTGACAAAGCTGTTGTACAAAACATTACATTCACAGCAGAAAAAGATACAAGTCAACTTAAATTTCAATCATAGCGAACAAGATATAGAAACAATGCCAAATAGAAATGCGCAATCACCCACCGAGCCGAACATCATGATCTTTCATCATAAATATATTTGAAGACTGCAAACGATTAATGATCGTGTAGAGTCAAACACATAATGCATAATAGTTGGTAATCTGGAGCAAGAGGGGCACAAATTGAGTTATGCAGTACACATTGACATACTTTAAGGTCTCGATGAAGGACAAAGTTCGAATCCAGAAACTTAATGGCGAACAGTAATTGGGTAAACCACTTGCAGAGTTTCTGAGACAGGTATCAATGAGCTTCAAATAAGAAGACCCAAATGTCAAAACAGCAAACATAACAAGCATTACCTTAAGATGGGTGATTCCATATGCTAATCTTCGATGACAATCACGGTCTCTTCCAATGCATCCATTTGTTGCTTGATTTTCTGCAATAAGCCAATAAAGAAGTAGACAAAATATACTGAATGGAGTAAATGAATTATATTAATCTAGCAACATATGTGCCCCATAATTGAGCATAAGCAATAACAAATCAGATGGAGAGAACATATCTTAATTAGATTGGCATGGACACCATCCCCACGGATAATTGCCAAAGGTCTGATAATGAGACATGAGGAGATATTAGTCTTTACCCATACATAACCACTAATTGAGCAGTATATGGGTGTTTGACAAAACTTACAAATTATTTAGCACTTCAGAACAATCGAACCCTATATGAGCTATAAAGCAAGTCACCTATAATATGGCAAACTAAAGAATTACAATTATATCAAAAAAAATAGGAGAAGTTAGAATGCACAACAAGGCATACAAAGACCACTACCAGTACCAATGTAAATCTGGAACCCAATCCACCACAAGCGTATCATCGTCTAACTTGTCCACATCCACGTGCGGATGATACGTAGCCTATGTGCATAAATAAGAATAAAACAAATTTGAGCATCACCCGGCAGAAAAATATGACTTATAAAATTACAAAATACCAACATATGAGCTGATAATGTAAATGCCAATATGAAATTGTTACCATTGAGGCCTCTCCTTCTTCATACAAAGAAGGCATACAATGTAGCAATCCATTTGAAGATGGTGGTTCTATTCGCGGGGTAGAAGCTTCTTCAGACGATGGTGGAGAGCTATTCAAGTTTATGCTATTGTCCTCATCTTTGAGAGGTGTTTCATTTAGATTAAATGATACTTCATGCGATGAAACGGGCGTTCGGGGAAACAAGGAAGACTAGAATTCGCATGCATTGATGTGTACATCCTTCCCAACTTCTAATTGAGGACATTTGCGCTTATTATGCCCTCGAATGCCACAATGTCCGCATTTTCTTAAACTTTGTTGCTTACCATTCCCTTTTGTGGACACAACATCAGGATCTCGAATTCCGTTTAATTTCAATGGACTATCTTTTTCAATAGTTTTCTCTTCAATCTCTGCATGTTTATACTTGAGCCAAAGCTTTTGCACACAATCCATTGTCTCCTTGTAATATACATCTTCCTTAGCAGCCATGCGACATAAAGGAGTAAAAAGTGACATTAGGTACGCGTATCTTGAATTCGTCACATGTTGATCAAAAACTGCAGTCTCATTCACACTTAAATCTAGCCTTGCATAAATCGTCCATCTCTTTAGAATGCACCCCCTAGGGATTCGATCAAATTGTTCATGTTTAATCACAGCAATCATATGCCGACATGGAAAACCTACGGACTCCAACTTCATGCAGCAACAACTCATAGTGTCATTGGAAGACACATACACTACAATGTATGAGGAGTATTTTTTATCGGACTCTTCTAACCTGCATGCGATGGAAACATATGCATTATAAGCAAGCTTCTAATGAATGTTAATTCCAAATATTACATGTAATATTATAGAGTAACAAACCTGTAAAATTTACATCCATTTGTTTCTTGCTGTTCTTTTACGACGTACGTAGACTCAAACATCAGCTCTTGCTGGAACTTGTTGTATGCTCTTCTTGTGTATACTTGGGCAGCATCTCTTTTGATATTTTTAGTAGTGGAGGGTGAATTTCGGGAATGCTATATTTTGAGATATAATCATTTTGCATCTCTTGGTGCCGAATTTCACTCACTCCACGTTCATAACTCTGAACAAATTGGTACAATTTCATCTTTTTGTTGACAAATGCTTTCACCGTTCGATTCATCGACTCACATCGTTGTGTGCTTCTCATCCCACCAAAAAAATAACCTTACAGATAAGCCTCTGCCCATTTTTCCTTAGTTTCATACATATCAGCAGCCCATTTGTGCTTCTTCGTATCAATCTTATAATGATGTAATAGCTCTTCCCACCCTTTTTCAAAATCTTCAGGCTTTCTATACTTATCCACACATTTGATAAAACCATGTGCAAATCGTTTACCAGCATGTGTCACAACATTTTTCATTAAATGCCATAAACATATGCGATGACATGTGCCTGGCAACACTTTTCTTATTGCGTATGCCATTGCATGGTCTCTATCTGTCATAATTGTTGCAGGCTTCCGTCCATCCATTGCTTTCACCAACTGATGTAATACCCATATATATGTCTCCTTCATTTCATCAAGTAGCAAGGCACATCCAAATGGAATGGTTTGCAAATGGTGATTTATCCCAACAAAAACCGTAAATGGTTCATTATATTCATTCGACTTGTAGGTAGTGTCAAATGCCAATGTATGCCCAAAAATTTCGTAGTCCATGCGGGACCTACCATCACACCAAAACAATTTGTCTAATTTTCCATCTACATCAACAGTATAACTCACAAAGAACAGTGGATCTATCTCTTGATTTCCATGTAAATAAGCTAAAACTGCTTCAGCATCATTCTCTAAACACCTCCGGTGTTGATCCACAACGTTATAGACATCTTTCCTTACACAACCAAAATTATCATGGCCTCCAGCATCATATACAATTTTGGTATAAATTTGCTTCTGACTTATTCCTAAATCATACATCTCACTTACTTGAATTTTGGTTACGTCATCTACACCCCTGAAAGCTCGAATCAGATTCACTTGTTGTGGTGGAACAAGATGATGATTGTGTTCCTTCTTGAACTCTTTTACTATATACTGGCATGTTGTTTTCATGTATTTCATACTTATGAAGGCTTTACAAAAAATCTTGTTTCATCTCTTGCCTTCCTTTTCTTATCTTCGCGGTTGTTGTCCTTCTCAGATCTCACCCCTTTGCGATCACAACAAAAGCGCAATGATGTTACAATACCATGACGATTCATTCGCTGTGCCTCTCTTCTAACCCCAAATCCAACTGCTTTAGCATAAGTAAAATAGAACACTTCACACTCAACTGGTGTTTTAAAGATTAACTTCTTCATATCGTTTTCATGAAGGTCATCTAGCCTTTTGTCTATGACATTCGAGCTTGTTCCTTCATTTTGCTTTTGCTCACTAACTATGTCATCCATAATATCATGTACACATTGAGTTTCATCAACAATTTCTATTGGATCAACTCCTTCCATACCCTGCCCAGAATTGAATGTTAGAAACATTACAATATTGGATGATAGCTGAAGAAGTAATCGATCTTTTGTATGAGGAGGATGAAATAACATAATAAAAAAAATAGAGATCTATTCTTCTTTTATTATAGATAGATTAGTTTAAAATATGATGAGACATAAAAGAATATTCAAGAGAGGTAACAATCAACAAGCATGAAATTATATCAATACTGATTATGTCACCTATTCCAATAAGTATTTTCCGACATCCCTAATACTGTTTTCAAAAAGCTCTGTCAAAGTGGAGGCATTATCCTTAGAAGATGAGTCTGGTTCGTCGAAGCTGGAATGGGAAATTGATAATATTGTTGGTAAGATATGTTTTCTTGCTTTCTGTAGTGATTCGGTTAAACATCAACTGATAGAGTTCGTGTTAATTGAATCGAAGCTAGCCGCTTTATGTTAATGACCTGGAACTTCCCAATGAAGTTCCTATTTTTGTTTTCGAGATTATCTGGCTGAGGACTTTAGCTTGTTCTGACTTGGGGAAAATACTATATTGGAAAGTATTTCACTTTTGCAGTAAAGAAAAAGGCAGCCAGGGATCATTATATTTCCATCATATCCTCCAGCATTGATCTGATCAAACAACAATGCAAAGTGGCTTGGATCCTATGGAAAGGATTGCACAAAATTCTTATCTGCGAGAGTCAAGCAAAGGAAATTAGCAACATATATTATGCTATAAAAGATAGTGATGATAGATCAATTGAAGGTTTTGAACAAGTGGCTCAGGTCATGCTTGGTTTTTACAGGAAATTGCTTGGGCCCTCATTTTGTATCAGAAGGCCTTTAGACCTAGAAGTCATAAATCTTGGCCCAATTCTCACAAGGGAGCAGCAACTATCCTTATGCACTCCTTTTTCTGACAAGGACATTCATGATGCTGTGTTTTCTATCCCAAACATTAAATCACCGGGTCCATATGGGGGCAATTAAAATGTTTATAGAAATTAACATATCACGTTCTAACCCCCTATAGACTCAATACCAACAATATTATCAATTTCCCATTCCAGCTTCGACGAACCAGACTCATCTTCCAAGGATAATGCCTCCACTTTGACAGAGCTTTTTGAAAACAGTATTGGGGATGCTGGAAAATATTTATTGGAATAGGTGACATAATCAGTATGAAGAACAATGGAATCCACGTCCTCCTGCCATATGTATAATAATCAATATAAAGCTAGAACAGTTAATGCCTCTCTTGAATATTTTAGCCCAAACTTTGCGAATTTTCCAACTATTAACTATTAACTTTTGAGAGGTAACATTATTATGTCCGGGCATTAATGTTCAGGTTACATTATTTAAAATCAGGGCACTGACATCATTCTCAGAACTGATTATACAATATTTTAGTTCCTATTCATATTCTTTTGAAACTGTAAACCTTTTAATTCTTATTAGTTTACTACTTTAATACCTTGATTGTCTTGACGCTCAGCTTCTTCATGAGTCTAAATTCTTTCTCCCAACGCAGTTCTTCTTCATTCCTTGTGATGTCACCCCTTACATAACTTATGAATAAAGACCATAAGATCACTACACACACCATGCAAGTGTTCGAACCCATGACTCTCTACTATCTTACTGTTTTTCTGGGCTTTTTTTCTGTCTTCTTTTTGAAGGTTTATATTTAGGTAGGTGTTCATATGGATCAATAAAAAAACAACTTGTGTGAATTGTATCGGATCAGATTTGTTTTCATTTAGAGCATACGCTAAATGTAAGAGTGATAGTCATGCCATCGGAACAAGTAAAAGTCCTTGTTGATTGTTATTTACCGTTACAGAGTGTGGCATCAGGGAAACAAAGGATCCAAGTGACGATTGATAACTTGAGCTATCATTATACAACAAGGATGTAATTAGCTATAGGAGACAAGTAATCAGATGTTTAGGTCAATATGGAAAATACTTTTTATGCAATAGAAATTCTCGCCTGCATTATCTCATCATTTTTGTACTTTAAGTTTAAAAAAAAAAAAACAAAACAATCCTGCTCTGCCTAATAAATAAAGCCTATAAGGATAGGAGAAAGAATGAAGAGCCCTGCCCTCACACAACCTTAGAACTTTTATAATGCCTGAATTCCAGATGAACCAAAAGGATAAAGTGAATAACAATAGTAATAACAGTAATTTCAACATATATTATTTCAACATGCGATATCAATACTGTGTTCAATATCTCGCAACTGCAGCAGAACCCATGGCATTTCACTTTTGCCGTAAAGGAAAAGGCAGCCAGGGATCACTATATTTCCATCCTATTCTCTAGCATTGATCTGATCAAACAACAATGCAAGGAAACCATAAGGAAACTAGTTCTGTTGGTACTCTATCCTACGTTGACCGTGAATATCAAACGACTGAGAGGGTTTCAACTAAATCAGACATATATGCCCTAGGGGTGGTGATCTTGCAGTTGCTGACAGCAAGACCTGCAGTAGGCATAGCCTATATGGTTGACGCTGCTATAGAATGAAGGTAATTTGATGGAAGTCTTGGATCTAGATATCGGACAATGGCCAGAGAAGGAGACGCTTGAACTGGCTTTATGAATCCCCATCCCAAAAACCTCACCTCACTCATTTCATTGAAATTCAGCTTAATTGATACACAACCTGATGCAAATCTCAGTCATTCTACTGTGGGCTTAATCAGAAACTAACCTGATTGCTGATGCATGCTTGGACGACAGCTCAGGTGTTCGAACACAGCAGCAATGATCCACCTGGGTGGAGAGACACAGATTTGAAGACAAAGTTAATCTATAAATCAATAGTTGCGATGTATAATTGATCAAAATTGTTGGAGATTGTTTCTGGGAGAATGAATCGAAGGATGAATATTCTCCAGGGGCCAACAAAAAAACAGAGAAGATGGAAAGTGAGGAGAGAAGGGAAAACACTCAAAACATGCGACAATGAATATGGGAAATCTGGTGGTATCAAATTGGCAAAGTTTGAGGGAAGATGAGACAGACTTCACATTGCCTTGATGTTCTCTACTATGGCGTCACACCATTGACAACAAATCAGGGATGAAATACGCAGGAGCAGGTATCAATGAGGCCGGAGGTAGAACGTTATGTGATAGAAAGAGAGAGAGAGAGAGAGAGAGAGAGGAGGTAGTGGGTGTGAAAAAATAACCGATTTTCTCAAAAAGATAATTGGGATTTTTAAATATTTCAAGGGTTGAGATTTTGTAAATAAAATCAAGGACTGCTGTCAATTTCAACTATGATAGTTGAAAAAAAAGTTAATCATGGTAGAATCATTCATTATGATTGTATATATGTAAGGTTTGTGCTTAAAAACTATATATTGTAATCATAATGTAACATATTGCAAGGGTTGAAGTCAAATATTAAAAAATAAAAATAAAACACGATCATCATATTAGGCCCGTGAAGTTGAATTTCTTTCACATTTAATGTAATCTATTTAACAGAAGGAAATAAACGAAATATTTTTTTTCTTTCAAAGCATACATATCTTATAATTAAATTTAATTCATGTAAATCTTAAAAGTATAATTAATTTTTTAACGTTTCAAATAAATTGACCAATATATAATCTATTTAACGCACAAGAAAAAATGAAATAATTTTTGTTTTCTTTTAAACCATACAAATCCGATAATCAAATTCTCTTCACAAAACGCCTAAAATTATAATTATTTTTTACCGTTTAAAATAAAATGCCCCCAATCGCCATAATACTTCAAACTAAGAAATATCTCAACCCTCAAATCTGAACTCAACCCATCTCTTACAAGACAGTATAAAGGCATGAGAAGTTTATATCGAAACCCATGAAATTATTGAGTTGACAGGAAAACCAAATACACAAACTATGAACACATAATTATATTAGCACCCCTTAATGGGCCATTTTAAATAGCAAAAAAAGGTATATATTAGCATAAATATAGTGTTCAAATTATTTTCGTTGAAAGACAAATTTTATTTGTATTACATGCGAAATTCAAACTAAACCGATTTCAAAATAGTTTTTACCTAATTTAACTAGACAATTAACGACTTTATAAATTTGTGCTTACCAACAAAAAGAGGGGTGGATTTTTCGTCATTGGCATCATAGATTGACTTATCACCCCATTTAACGTGCTTTGTAACAAATTCACTATCTACTATCTCCATCATACTTATATAGACTTTTTTCACAATCATATAGTTTTCAATTGTTAATCTCATTGGTTATGCATGAAGTTGCTGTATACTTAACGTTTTCATTGAATTTCTCCATTATCTCCTATAATTATAATATTAATCATATCTATCATAACTATTTATTTATTATTTCGATAATATATCTATAAAATATCTATTTAAATATGCTCTTTATAAAATGCGGATTCAGACTAGTTCTGCTATAATTCAAGGACCGTGTCATATTCATTCCGTCAACTCTTGACTCTGTTCGACAAACTAAATATTCTTCTCTTCGTAACTGAAATCTGGCGATTACTCTTTTATTCCCTTCATTCCTCTGTTCCCTCGCCCACGTATCCTCCACTTTCTTCTTTCGCACAAACGAAAAACCAAAACCAAGGGGAAAAAAAAAAGGGCCGGGGACTTTCAAGGAAACGCGGTTCCAGACATACAAGCCTGTCGTTCCGATTACACTGCGATAGACGTCTCGATCTTGTCTTGTTCCTACCGAATTGCTGAACATATTTGCCTACAAATGATCGTCATTTTTGATCACAATCACAGTCAGAGTCACCTTCATCGTCAAAATGGTGGAGCACAAACGAACAAGAACGACGACGTTGAGCTGGGACGGCTTAGCCGTGGACGACGACGACTTCTACGATTCCAACAATCGTATCTCGGCGGTGGTACCCTTTGACTTGGCGGAGGCCCCCGCCTCGTCAGGCTCCTTCGATGAGGACACGTTCG
Source organism: Carnegiea gigantea (assembly GCA_029747015.1). Classification (NCBI taxonomy): domain Eukaryota; kingdom Viridiplantae; phylum Streptophyta; class Magnoliopsida; order Caryophyllales; family Cactaceae; genus Carnegiea; species Carnegiea gigantea. The sequence continues at coordinate 163,079 of JAKOGI010000697.1, forward strand.
AGGACACCCGCTTGTCGTTTGCTTCAGCCGTCTCGTCATCGTTTTCTTCCGCCTCTGGAGGCACACCCCTGGTTTCCGCCGCCAATCCACCGTCGTCGTCGGTTGACGATTACGAGATGTGGCTGGTAGCGCCGGCGTCGATTAGCGAGCGGCGTCGGCGCCTGTTAAAGGGAATGGGGCTCACCAGCAGCAAGGAGCTTCTCCGGCTCAGCACTATGGCCATGTCGAAGAAATTCGTCGATCCAATTCGGAAAGAGGATAGCAAACAAGAAAAGAAAATACCATTGTCAGATGAAACTACAATGGGCGGTGACGATCACGCGCGCAAGGAGGAGGATCAGCACGCAGCCGAACCCGACCCTGAACCCGCTTCTCCGTCCCCCTACCCTGAAATGGCGCTGCTGGTCCGATCACGATCTGATGGTGATATTGACCCCTTTTCAGTTGAGACGAAACGGAGAAAGGAGCAGTTTATTGGAAACGTTTCGAAACAAAGGTTGACAAGAACTTCTTCTACGTTGGCCCCATTAGCGAGGGTTTGCAATTTGAATGTTGATTTCATCATAAAAAACGATAGCAACAACAGCGGCTGCAACAGTGCCAATCAGAGTATTGATAATGTTGATAAAAACAATAGCAACAACAGGGTTAGTAGTCGAAGGGTGGCCACGTCGAGCAATCTGCAGCAGAGCGACCAATTGGGGGCGTTCTTCCTGATAAAGAATCTGGACACAGGAAAAGAGTTCATAGTGAAGGAGTTTGCAAATGATGGAATGTGGAACCGGCTGAGCGATCTTCAGACAGGAAGGCAGCTGACAATGGAGGAGTTCGAGAAGTCAGTTGGTTACTCCCCTGTTGTGCAGGAGCTCATGAGGAGACAGAATGTGAGCTTGAACACGGAGAAGGGTGGAGCCAGCCTTGAAAGGAAGACTAGTGTCAATGCCTTTCTGTCGAAGAGGTTCCGGCTTAGCAAGAGGAGGGGTGGGTCCCTTCTCAGGAGTATCAACAGAGTCACCCACCTTGGGTCAATCTCTGAGAAGGACAGGGAGACCCTGCCGATTCCTGGGCAATCGCCCAGGAAGGATGGGGAAGGTGAGAGTACTCCAAACCAGGAATGGGTGAGGGTACGAACACATGGAAAGAGCTACAAGGAGCTAACTGCGTTGAGGTTCTGCCAGGAGATACAGGCCCACCAAGGCTCGATATGGACGATTCAGTTCAATGCAGATGGGCGATACTTGGCAAGTGCAGGAGAAGACAAGGTGATCCACGTGTGGGAGGTGCAGGAATGTGAGATTGCATCGTTGAGGCCACCTGATGAGTCTGCTAATTCTACGCCCCTACATCCAATGATGTGTCCTTCCCCTGATCATGAGAGTGGGTCCCCCTTGGGTCCCGACCTCTCCACGCCAGACAAGAAAAAGAAGGGGAAGTCTGTTAGCCGGAGAGAAGGTGTCATGCCTGATTATGTTCGGTTGCCTGAGACCATCTTTGCCCTCTCGAATGAGCCTGTCTGCTCATTTGAAGGTCACTTGGATGATGTGTTAGACCTTTCCTGGTCTAGCTCTCAGGTAGGGACTACGAAACTGTTGTATGTCTTGACTTGTTTTGTTTGTTTGTCTGTTTGGGGTTGGAGGTGTTCCTTTTCTTTTCTTTTTAAATTCTTGGAACTTCGCCGCAATTAACTGTGAAATGTGGATTTTTGTAGTTGCTGCTGCTTTCATCGTCAATGGACAAGACAGTCAGGCTATGGGACTTGGAGAAAAAGGCATGTTTGAGATTATTCGCACACAATGACTATGGTAAATAAAGTTTTATCATTTTGCATTCATATGTTCTCTTGGCCTTATATTAATGTGGACATGAAATTTGTCTTTTTTATTTTCTTTGACACTTTATGTAGCGTTTGGTTGAAAGTAATGCAATCACTATGCAATGAAATCAATCATATAATGCAATTGTTAGTGTAATGAAATGGGATAATAATTGCATTACAATGTTTGGTTACAAAGTTTTTACAAGTGTAATGGAATGAATTCATTTATAAACAATACTTATTTTACACATGACGTGAAATACTTGCAATTCAATTCACATTGTATGTTTGCCTATTTTAATTATTTATAGCTTTATTGATAATTATCATCCAACATCTTATCCTCATGATTGCGATGTTTCACATGAAACTTACTTCACTCTATTTCTTTTATTACAATAATGTAATATTGTTCAAGCTTACCAAGTTGAGAGGAGATGATGATGATGATGTGTGTGTGTGAGAGAGAGAGACATGATGTCTAGGACGTACAAAAATACAGTTATAATAATACGATCCTGGTTTAGGTTAACCTTTATCTAACATGGAGAGAAGAGAAAGGGGTGAGGGGGCGTCAAACCTTTAAAAAATGGTGTGAAAATAATAAGAAAGGGGAAGTAGAGAAGAGACAATGGAGAGAAGACAAAGAAAGTTCTCAAATATAGTAGCCTATAGTTGGGTACACTTTGATTCAAAGATATGCAATCATAATTGTTTAGGAAAAGCCAAGTAATTGTAGTTGCTTAGATTGAGGTAAATGTGATTATAATGCAATCTTGATTACATTCCTTAATGGTAACCAAACATGATAATGGAATCACCATTACCATTTTGATTGCATTACCACTTTGATTACATAGAACCAAACAAGCCATTAATGCCTGGATTATTTTTCTGATGGATGTTTTTCTAACAGTTACATGTGTACAATTCAATCCAACGAATGACGATTATTTCATCAGTGGCTCTCTTGATGCCAAGGTCCGGGTATGGAATGTACCTGCGAGGCGGGTTGTTGATTGGACGGACCTCAATGAGATGGTCACAGCTGCTTGCTATACTCCTGACGGACAGGTCCTTGTCGCTTCTTAAACCCCTCTTCTTTATAGCGTAGTTTGGTTTTACGTGAGCTCTTATGGTTTGGCAATTTTGTAGCTTCAGGTTGACCTTTAGCCTCATACTTCTGAAAAATCAACACTCTCAAAAAGCAAACGTAAAAAGAAAAAGAAAAAAAAACCTTGACGGCTAATGTTCATTAGAATATATTATAAGGTTAAGGCTGCTGACGCAGGCACCCTTTACCCTTCCCTCAGTCGGGCTTCAGGATATTTGTTTAGCTTTCTTCATCTGAAATGGTTGTCAAGTTATGTCATGCTTAACATCCTATCTCTTCCGATTAGGTTTTGATCTCTGTCGAAGTTCTTAAAGGGCTAATGAACTCGTTCTAGACAGGAACTATTCTAAAATTAAGCAAATTGCCATTCAGTATGTTTTTTGGATTGTGTTTGGTCCCTTGTGTTAAAATCACGCAAGTTGTATGTGTAATAATCAAACCAGAATGCAACCAAAATCAATCAGGCACATTCAAAACTTAAACCTATTTGCAGGCACCCTTCACCCTCCCCTCACTCGGACTTCATGATATTTGGTTAGCTTGGTTTATCTGAAATGACTGTCAAGTTATGTTGTGCTTAACATCCTATTTCTTCCACTAGGTTTTGATATCTGTCGAAATTCTTGAAGGCTATGAACTCGATCTATATCGGAACTATTCTAAAATTAAACAAATTGCCATTTGGTATGTTTTTTGGATTATATTTGGTCCCTTGTGTTAAAATCATCCAAGTTGTATTTAAAATAATTAAACCAGAATGCAGCCAATATCGATCAGGCTCATTCAAAACATAAACCTATTTCAGACAACAGAACAAGTTTGTCTCATGGGTTTTTGATCGTTGCTTATGCTGATTTTGGGTCCTAATATGCAAACTCAATGCCTGTGTATGATTGCAGGGTGCTGCCGTAGGTTCACACAGAGGGAATATTCGCATGTATAGCATAACTGGTATAAGTCGCTTTTGCTTCTTCACAGGTCAAAATACAATTTTAGTTGAGGTCCAGTTTGCCTCAGTTTTCCATCTGGCACGATACCAGAAACCTAAATCCCCCCCCCCCCAAAAAAAGGAAGGAGAAATATAGCAGCATTTAATTCTGCAAATGTTAAAAGATCATCTATTCATCAGCTTCATCTTCAAATGCAGATGGGAAATTAAATCAAACAAGTCAGTTTGTTGTTCAGACCAAGAAGAAATCAGGTCCAAAGAAAATTACAGGTTTTGAGGTAACTGATAGTGTTGTCATTATTATTCAAGCTGCGATATCTTTCCTTAGTCATAGTGTTTTACAATACCAACTATGCTTTTTTTCAAATGTTTATTTCACTAGTTCACTGCTGATAACCCAAATGAAGTTCTCGTCACTTCTGCGGATTCAAGGATTCGAATATATGAGGGCTCGGAATTAACCCAAAAGTTCAGAGGTGCTTTTCTTTTGTAGTTTTAAATAATATTATTCATTTAAATAATTTTATGTTGCTATAGATGTTGACGCTATTAGCTATATGGACTTCTATGTAAACCAGGACTACGAAATACGAGCAGCCAAATTGCAGCATCATTTAGCCCAGATACAAATTATGTCATATGTGCAAGTGAAGACTCTAACGTTTATGTATGGAAGCGAGAAGAACAACGAAATGGAAAAAGCAAGACCACAATTAGGACAAAATCACATGAATATTTTCACTGCAAGGATGTATCTGTTGCGATCCCATGGCCTGGGAGTGTGAAGTTTGAACCACCCACTGTACAGTTGCACTCCAGGAGACAGTCTAGGAGGCACACTGCTTTCCTTTCATCAATTGGGTCACCCAGGAAAGACGATGCCAACAAAACCAGCAGGCGGCATCATTTGCCTCCCTTGCCAAACCGCACCAAGGACAGCAATCCTACAGAAAAGACCAACAACAATAACGAAAACAAGAGCAGAGAGAACAATGTGGATGCAGAGAAGGCTCCCAACAGTCCAGAATCAGACCATGCTAGGATAACGACGTCGGAATCTGGGTTTAGCGATTCGTTCAACTCGTTAAGGGTAGGACGAGCAGTAGGAGGATCACTTAGGCATGGAGACTCACCATCTATGTCCTCAAACTATGGCTCGTCATCCCCATGGACCCAAGGTTGGTCCTGGTTTGACGGGGGTGCAAGCCATGGGGGTGACACTATGCAAGCCAGAGCATGGGGATTGGTTATAGTGACTGCAGGGCTAGGAGGGGAGATCAGGGCATACCAGAATATTGGGATCCCGGTTAAGGTTGGGCGCCAGGCCAGTCTTTTGTGGTGAAGTGTTCTGTTTTTAACACATATTTTCATGTTGAATAAGACAGAAAATGTTGTAGAATAGACACTTCAGTTTCGGAATTTGGGCCTGTGAAAATGCACATGATCACACAGAGAGATAAGAGACATGAGATATTTTTGTTTGAAAAGCTTGAGAGTCAGGAAAATTGAGAAGTATACCTTACGCAGTTATACGGCATGTTCTTTGGTACGTAGTACATGCAATTGTAAAGTAGAAGATTTCATGCAGGTTTTTTTATAGAATTAATTAGCTCTTCTTACTCTGTAGACACGTACTGCTTAATTGGCAAAGACTTGGTCTCTCTTTAAAACAATTGTGTTTTTCCTCCTCAAAATTTCGAACCTTTACTTTTTTTTCTTTGTGAAATGTGCGTTCCATTTCTACATATTTGAACACTGTCCTGAGCGAAATATGACCTTTTGGATCCTGGAATATAGCTAGTTATCATGAGTCTGCTGAACGGTGAGAAATTAGTCAAGTTTTTTAAGATCCTTTTTAATAGTCTTGAAGAAAATATTATCTTTTTCGACGATTGAAGGTATAAGTCCGATGAAAGCTGCAACTCGCAAGAGAGTTTCCCCATTCTTCTTCCTCTTGCCTATCTCTAATAGAAGTTGCCATGATAGTTGGGCCCGTCACTAGAAAACTATAACCCTAACCTTGAATTGTAACATTTAATAGTTACACATTTCTTCTAATAAGCTGTAACATTGAGATATTAATAGAGCTATAAATGGAGTTGACATTACGGTCAATAAGGAGGATTTGATCAAGTTGTTGAGTTGAAGCATAAGAGGGACCGTATTACGTCTATTTAGTTAATGGTAGGATTGGAGATCATCAATGTAGTAAGTGTATATGCACCTCAAATATGATCAATGGACAATAGTAAGAGGTAATTTTTGGAAGATTTGGATGAGTTCATGCAGAGTATACTTTGAAGTAAGAAGCTTTTCATAGGAGGTGACTTTAATGGGCGTTTAGGAACAAAAGCAGGGGGATATGATATGATACAAGGAGGTTTTGGTTATGGAGAGAGAAACAATTGAGGGATGTCTATTCTAGAATTTTTAGTTACATATGAACTATAGATGGTTAACTCTTACTTTGGGAAGGAGGAAAACTTGGTGACTTTTCCGAGTGGTAACACAAAGATACAAATTGACTACTCTTTGAGTAGTTAGAATGATAGGATATTGTGTAATGATTGCAAAGTGATGATAAGTGAGTGCTTAATGATGTTGTACACAACTAAAAAATCAACTTTTTCCGATGGAAATTTCGCCCGACTGCGTCCGTCGGAATAAGGAGGGTCAGAAAGGCGTTTCGATGGAAATAACAAGTCCGTTGGACTGCTTCTCTGACGGACTCATCCGTTGGATGCAACCAAAAATTTGCGAAAAAATCTAAAAATTTTCTTTCCCCGGATTCCGTCGGAACCCGTCAGATTCCGTCGGAAATTCCGTCGGAATTTTTAAAATTTATTTTAAAAAATAAAAAATATAGTACCGAACTATAAAAATATTTTTCAATGTATCTAATACACAATAAATTCTCATAATTGACGTTAAATTGATATTAGCATTAAATTATGCTTTATTAATTAAAAATTATATTCTTTAACAACGAAGTACAAAATTGAGATAAATTATCTTCCTAACAAACTAACATCAATGTAACAAACTAATTATATAAACTATTAAATTTGCATAGTTACATGCAAACCAATTATACAAATCTTTAAATTCAACGTATATATTTAATTAATAACATATTTATACAAATTACACATGAGAAAACCTTATCAAAAAGTTGACGACGAATAACGGCGAGAGGAGGTGATGGCGGCAATCGGCGGTGGGGCGATGGCAAGTGGCGGTGCTCCCTCTCTCTTTCTCTGTCTCTCTCTATTTTACGAAATGAGCAACGAAAAAATGAAGTGAAGAATGAGTTTTATAAGAGAATGTCCGACGGAATATACCGTCGGAATTCCGACGGATTTTCCTGTCGGAATATTTAAAAATTTTGAATTTTCCTTCCATTCAGTTCAGGGCAAAAAAATTTTGAATTTTTTACTTTCCGACGGAATATTCTGTTGGAATATTTAAAAATTTTGAATTTTCCCTCCATTCAGCTCGCGCAAAAAAATTTTTGAATTTTTTATTTTCTGATGGAATATTCTGTCCGAATTCCGACGGATTTTTCTGCTGGAAAATTCAAAATAAATTTGATTTTGAACTTTGAAATTTTTAAATATTTTTCAACAGAAATTCTGTCGGATTCCGTCGGAAAATCTGTCGGTATTCCAGTGAATTTTTCTAAATCCGTCGAAATTCCGTTGGAGATTCCGACGGATCAATTTTCCATCGGAATATTCCGTCGGAATAAGTCGAATTTTTAGTAGTGGGAAATGGATATAGAGATCATGAGTTCGAAGAGGAGCAAGAGAAGGGTTGGAAACTTTAAAGTTGCATGGTGGAATCTAACTAGTGAGAATGGAGCTAAGCTATTAGAGAAGCTCAATGTGACTGGGGACTAGTAAGGGATGCAGACACAACCTGGGGAGCAATGATAGATTGCATTCAGAGGTGCAGTGTCAGAATAAAAGAAGCTTGGTATGGTAATGAAGCGATGGAAGAGAGAGTTAGAGAGAAGCATGATGTTTACTCCGCCATAGAGGATAGCAGAATTGAGAAAGAAAAAGAGGTTCACAAGGTCAGATACAAGATCACAAAAAGGGTAGCAGGCAACATAGTCACGACACCAAAGAACAACGGATATGAGAGGTGATATCAAAAACTAGAGACTATGAAAGGAGAGGAGTTCTTTAAACTAGCAAAGGCTAGGGAAAGAAGTGCAACAGATTTAGAGAATGTAAGGTGTATTAAAGATGAAGACGGTAAGGCCTTAGTTGAGGAAACTAAAATAAAGGAAAGAAAATAAAGCTACTCATATAAGCTCTTTAACAGCGAGAGGATTGGAAATTCTAAATGCGATGTGATGACCAAAAGCTTCATCATAATGGGTCGATTGTATTTTAGTGCAATTTGATCCCAAAATACAATACCACATTCAATCATTTAGCTGCCAAGTAACTTTTTAGAAAATTAGTTATATATCATTGAAATACCTAACATTAATCATTACCATTACTAATATTTCCTATTACATATGAAAGATAAACCACTTAGAATATAATGAGATAAACCACTTAGAATATAATGATTAAAATAATTCACTGTCAAATCCTTAAACTTTTTTCAGAAAGTGCAACTAAACAATTTTTTTGTTGTTACAAAAATTCTATCATTCACAATATATGACTTAGATAAAGCATAAAATAATTGCTTCATCTTTTTAATTCATAAATGGGAAAAATGTACATTTCAAAACAATTATATATCGACCGATAGATAATTATTTAGTAGAAATGCTGCAAATTCATTGTTTAACAATGAATTTAATGAGTATTTTGGAAACTACTTTTGTGATACAAAAGGTGTCGATTAGTAAGATAAAAATGGGACAAAGAGCATGCCTAACCTGTCATTTCACATACATTTATAAAATAGATAGGATGAGAAAAAAGGAAAATGAAGATTGGATGAACACTTATTGGAATAGAGATTGGTGAGTTTAAAGGAAATGGACTTTTGAAGTATCTAAGAAAAATGAAGGAAGAGATAGAGGAATACAGATGAGAAAATATATTAATTTTTGTCATAAAAAATAACTTTTTACTACAATTAGTCTTGATATTTATAATTATATATTTCTTATAATAATTATAATCATTAAAAAATATAACATTCTAAAGTATGGCTAGGTAACAATTAAATAGATTAATAATGACACATATAACAACAAAGTATGACTTGTAGGATGGGTGACCAATTCCTATCAAATTCATGGTCAAGCATGCTAAGTTTGGAGAAGTCACAAAGATGGGTAACCTCTTCGAAGTTAAGGTTTCCTATAAAGGTTTGAAATTTAGGTGAACGTCATTGGCAATTCAAAGCGGAGATGTGTACAACTACGAGAGTGCCCATAATTACAATTATTTTTGTCAAGAATAAATTTTTCATTTGCCTAGATGTGGGATGGGGAAAAAAAAGTGTTGCACTTAGATAATTGCAATTTGATTGACAAAGTATTATACTTAGATAATGAAAGTATTGCATCTACATTTACAAAAACATACTGCATTTGATAGACTAATGCAACACTTATAAAATAAGTGTTGCATATTTCTAAGAAAGTTTGTATTAGGCTAATGCAATGGGGCTTAAGGTACCATTTCAAAAACTATTGTGTTAGAATTAATGCAACAATTTATGGTACTAATACAACACTTATAGAGCATTGCTATATGATTGTTTTGTTGTAGATCATCAGCTAACCAAGCCCAATCCTACCTTTACCTTACGAATGCTCACATCTACTTCACTAGTCCAACTTGGTTCGCTTTTGAGCGGCCTAGCCTGGTCTAACCTCACCTCGACCTTACTTGTAACGTCCCAAAAATGCATGATTCATTACTTGCATTTACCTGCTTAAGTTCACCAATGAGAAATAATAACCCAATGAACGGGGCGTTACCGCCATCTACAAAGGACAAGGCTTCCCTTATGCATGAAAACTTAGTCATAAACTAAAGTTTACCCTAAAAAGGGGCATTCACCATCATAATCACTCAAACTATTTAGTTATATACAGAAATGGTTTTAACATCCCAGTTATCCCAAGGATTACACCAACATACATAATTTAGTTCACATATACAGTTGTAACACCAAAATACGAAATTCCGTTCAAATATACAGTTGCAATACCAAAATACATCACAATATGATATGATAGCATCTTGGCACCCATACATCGCCAGTCACAGGGACAGTTCTGTCTTATTTGTCTCCTTCAGCCTCCCTACCCGCCTAAGGGCGGTTCACTGAACAGTTTCCTAAAGCAAAACATAAAAATATTTCGAACTGTGAGGCAAAGCTCAGTACATGCATTCTTGTAATGATAAAAATTTACTGAAAAGTTATTTGAGCCCGTTTTGCAATTTATTTTGATTTTAAAACAGGGAATGAGTCGCATATAAAGCTAAATTGCCAATTATTATCTGTTAGTACACCCCTTAGTAATTGTTATGATCTGTGAATAGGTGTACACCTGCCAAGCTAACCGGGGGACCTAGCCTGAATACGCGTGGGTAACTGGAGGGTAATGCCCTGTAACTGATCATTGATGGGGTCACTAATTATGTGATAAAGCATTGATTAAATTGATTCATTAATGTACTTACCAAAACATTACGATTTCGATAAATACGTGCTGATTTCTAACGATACAGGTAATGAACGTACCTAGAAGTTTTAAATGCAAGTTCGCGGAGTAATAAGAGGCACTAAAGTGGAGAGAATGAAAGATTAGTCCTTGATTCTGTTCAAAAGATCATTATAGGAACATGAGGTTAGAAACAAACTTGTTCTTATAATTGATACCTTTAAATAAAACTGGCTTATGAAGAATCTTTACAAACCAGTTCATAGATTAAACTAAAATGATGAAACTAAATAAACTATAGAAATGTGATTTAAGGCACGGTAGCAAGTTCAGAGAATAAGGGCTGATAAAGAGGGTACGGAAAGAATAATTCACAACTTATACTCCTGACCTCAAAATGAGACCTAGGATCCCAATATGAAAAGCTTAGGAAGTCCCCTAAAAATTTCATTGAGGACACATGACATGATTCCCACGATAGGGTTCCTAAATGGGGCTAGAACACCAACATATCAGTTTTAAGTCCATCCTGCACAGGTTCAGTAAAATGACCATAACGTTTTTCACGAACCTCAGATTAATGCAATTTAAGAGCCATGTTAAAGATAACACACCGATCTATCTACCCACCAAAAATCATAATTTTTGGCTAGGCCGATCATTACTAGTTTCATCTTAAATATTGTCCTATTTTTCTGGAAATTCCAGACTCACTGTTTGAGTTTGTTCCCTTACTTTTCACACAAATCCTCAACTTACACCATTCCTTAAAAGCATATAAACATACTTTGGTCCATCCCAACATCATACAAAAACACCACACTCAATTTCACTTCATATTCATATCCCATAAAGCTCATTTTCTAGTCATATATACACATACCTCAAGTTTAATACTAGTTTGGTCCAAACTAGGCATTCTTGGATAAAACCCTAGCTTAAGGTCAACTTGAACTCACTCCCATCATTTCAAAACACCATAAACACCATAATAAACTTCAATAGATTAAAAGATGAGCAAAATTAAGGATAAAACAATCAATATCCAACACTTTAACATGAAACTTGCATGATTAAGATAAAACCCTAGCCCCAGCATTATCCAACTTCAACTCCACCATGATCCATCACCAAGATAATTTTTAATTCAATTAAAACAATATAATCCACCCTTAAAACAACCAAAACAAGAAGCAAAAACCAAAAATTCAAAGAATAAGATTGAAGTCACTTACTTTGAGCTTGAAACAAGTGGAGATGGGGATGATATTTGGTGATTTTGAGGGTGGAAGATGATAGCCGGTGGAGGAAGGTGGTTGGAGGTTGCAATCCTTACCGGAGGCTGGCCGAAAAGTGCTCGAAAAACCACCACAGAAGGGCTTCTGCTGCTGGTCTGGTTGGGCCGTGGGGTAGAGAGAAGGAGGAGAGAAGAAGAGAGAGAAAGTGTCTTGAATTTACTTGGTGTAAAACAAAAGCTTAGCAAAATAAATACTTGGCTGAGAATTAACCCTCAAAATCTACTTTTTACTAAGTATAATTAAGGCCTAACTAAGGGTAATTAGCTAAACAAAGAGGGTTAAGTCTTAGTGGACCGAAATTGGCCTTCAATAGGCTCGGGTTTGGAAAAGAGCTAAAACCGAGTGCGTTTAGAAAATTTTTTTTTTTCCAAAGATTGAGATTAAATGGTTGTGGTGTCATGAAAAATAATTAAATCGCTTAATTCATAAATATCAAGGCCTAATATCGGTCTCCAGAATTTGACAAGAACAAAAACCCGAATTGCAAGGTGAGGGCCCATTTAAATTTTCCCAGTTGAAATAACAAAAAGCAATGATTTAAATGCAATGACATTAATCACATGGATTCATGAAATGAATAAACATGATTTAGGGTTGGACTATTATAGTCTTCCCCCCTTAAAAAGTTTCATTCTCGAAACTGATGAACTTAACCATATCATGCAGGATTACCTCGAATAAATGTGGGTATTTGGTTTTCGTTGCCTCTTCGGCCTCCCAAGGGGGTTCTTGGGAGGTGTGGTTTGTCCAGAGCACTTTGACCAATGGTATGTGCTTGTTGCACAACTGCTTGATCCTGCGATATAGTATTTAGATAGGATGCTCCTCATATACTAAATCTTCAGTGATTTTGATAGGTTCAGATACAATGGTATGGTCTGGATCTGGAATATATTTCCTAAGCTGAGAGATATGAAACACGTTATGCACATGCTCAAGTTCTACAGGCATATCTAGACGATAAGCGGCGGGATTCAACCTTTCAATGATTTCACAAGGTCTAATATACCTTGGACTCAATTTGCCCCGTACTGCGAACCTCTTGACACCTCTGGTTGGTGAAACTTTCAGAAAAACTTTATCGCCTACTTGAAACTCTAGAGGCCTTCTTCTTTTGTCCGCATAACTTTTTTATCGACTTTGGGCAACCCTAATATGTTTCCAAATCTTTCTTATTGTTTCAGTGGTCTCTTGAATCATTTTAGGACCTATAATCAGTGTCTCGTCCAAATCACTCCAGCACAATGGGGTTCTACATTTTCTCCCATATAAAGCCTCAAATGGGGCCATTTTGATGGTGGACTGATAGCTGTTGTTATAAGAGAACTCCACCAAAGGTAAATCGTCTTCCCACCTCCCTTGGAACTCCAATACACAAGCTCTCAGCATGCCCTCCACAATTTGATTCACTCTTTCAGTTTTTCCATTTGTTTCTGGGTAATGGGAGCTACTGAAGTTTAGTTTGGTCTCAAAGGCCTTTTCAAGCGCTTGCTAGAAACGTGCTTGGAATATTTGATCCCTATCTGAGACTATGTCTAAAGGGATCCCGTGTTGATGGACTATCTCCTTAACATACAATTGGGCTAGTATTTCAACTCCCCAAGTATCCTTAATTGGTAGGAAATGAGTCGAATTCGTGAGTCGATCAACTATAACCCAGATAGCATTCTTTTTCGAGGCAGAAAGGGGTAAACCCATAACAAAGTCCATTGAAATCGAATCCCACTTCCAAGTGGAAATTTCTAAGGGTCGTAGTTCACCCACAGGACGCTGATACTATGCTTTAATTTTCTGGCAGGTTAAACACTTGTTCACATATTTTGCAATATCTTTCTTCATATTATTCAGCTAGAAATATTGTCTCAGATCTCTGTACATCTTGGTGCCTCTTGGATGCACCGAATAACGAGTATTGTGGGCCTCTTCCAGGATCTGTTTCCTCAATCCTTCATTTTTAGGCACACATAGGCGATTTTGAAACCGCAGAGTCCCATCCTCGTGTATTACAAATTCCGGAGACTTCCCTTTTTCTAAATTTTGCTTTGTTCGTTGGAGTTCGGGATCACTTTCCTGGTTCAGTTGAATTTCTTCCACTAGGGAAGACTGTACGGTAAGTGCTGATAATTGAGCATTTGTTTGCTTGTGGGACACTAATTGAATCCCAAAGTCCTCAAGTTCTCTCAAGAGGTTCAATTGAGTAATCACCACAATGTTTGAGCTATGTTGCGCCTTCCTACTAAGGGCATCCGCCACCACATTTGCTTTACCGGGATGATATTGAATCTGTAAATCATAGTCTTTAAGCAACTCAAGCCAATGTCGTTACCTCAAATTGAGCTCCTTCTGGGTGAAGATATACTTTAAATTTTGATGATCAGTATAGATCTTGTATGGTACCCCATATAAATAATGCCTCCAAATTTTCAGCGCAAAGACCACGGCTGCTAATTCCAAGTCATGAGTAGAGTAGTTTTTCTAATACGGCTTGAGTTGTCGAGAGGCATAAGCTACTACTTTGTCTTCCTGCATCAGCAGGCACCCTAGACCGTTCTTCGAAGCATCACTATAAACAATATACTTCTTTCTTTTTATTGGTAACGTTAGGATTGGGGCGGTAGTTAGTCGCTGCCTTAGCTCCTGGAAAGCTTTCTCACATCTTTCAGTCCACTCGAATTTGTTCGCTTTTTTCAGTAGATTGGTTAGTGGTGAAGCTATTTTCGAAAAGTCCTTGACGAACCTTCGGTAGTAACCTGCTAAACCCAGAAAGCTTCTAATCTCAGTGACATTGGTAGGCCTTGGCCATTCTGTGATTGCTTTCACCTTTTGGGGGTCAACTTTAGTTCCTTCTTTTGTGACCACATGTCCCAAAAATACCACTTCCTCCAACCAAAATTCGCATTTCTTTAATTTGCCATAGAGTTGATACTCCCTCAAAGCTTGCAATACTGTCTGCAAATGATCAGCATGTTCCTCCTTGTCCTTAGAATAGATAAGGATGTCATCTATGAACACCACTATGAACTTGTCTAAATAGGTTCTAAAAACCCTGTTCATAAGGTCCATGAAGGCTGCAGGAGCATTAGTGAGACCAAAAGGCATCACGGTGAACTCATAGTGACCATACCTGGTCCTAAATGCTGTCTTAAGAATGTCATTAGGTTTAATCCTAAGTTGATGGTACCCTGACCTCAAATCAATCTTAGAAAACACTCCTGCTCCTTGTAGTTGATCAAACAAGTCATCTATTTGTGGCAGAGGGTATTTGTTTTTGATCGTAATCTTGTTTAACTCCCTGTAATCAATACATAGCCTTAAGGTTTTATCCTTCTTCTTGATAAACAACACTAGGGCACCCCATGGTAACACACTTGGCCTAATAAAGCCCTTCTGTAACAGCTCATCTAGCTGAATCTTTAATTCCCTAAGTTCAGTTGGGGCCATACAATATGGGGCTTTAGAAATAGGTTGGGCTCTAGGAATTAATTCGATTCCAAAATCAATTTTCCTCTGCGGGGGTAGTCCTGGTAACTCCTCAGGAAAAACATCTTCAAATTCACAAACTACAGGTATGTTTTCTGCTCCCTTTTCTTTTGTTTGGATATCAATAGCATAACACCAATATACAATACACCCTCGACATAGCAACTTATTTGCTTTCATAGCGGAAATCAAAGAATAAGATTTTGCCTCTCTCTGCCCATAAAAACACACTTTTCTCCCTTTTTCATCTTTCAAGATAACCTTAAGATCTTCACAATCGATTTGGGCCCCATAAGTGTGCAACCAATTCATTTCCAAAATGATGTCAAAATCAGACAAATCAAATTGAATCAAATCCACAGGGAACGTGGTTTCACCAATGGTGATAGGGACAAGTTTATAAGAGAGGGGGCACTCAATCACAGAATTGTTGGGTAGCTTAATTCTATAATTGGTTTCCATCTTCCTGTTCTCAAGGCTCCATTGTATAGCAGATCGGGTAGATATAAATGAATGAGTGGCGCCCGAATCAAATAATACACAAAATGGCTTTGAATTTAAAAGGAGAGTTCTAGTGACTACCGTACCAGAGGTAGCAGCTTTCTTTTTGTTCATCACAAATGCCCTTCCTGCAACTGCAGGCCTTGAAGGTGGGGGTCCCTGGCGGAGCGGAGCCAAGGGTTTTGTTGCACCCTTGTCTACAGCTTTTAGTCGTCAGGGGCATGTAGTGATGAGGCGTTCAGGACTCCCACACCACATGCATTTGTTGGTGCCAATGCGGCATTCAGGAGTGGTGTGATTGGTTCTTTCACACTTCGCACAGGGTGCTGACGAGCCTACAGGATGACTCTTGGAGGAAATAGGAGTAGGTTTCTTCTAGTTCTAGTTCACACTCTCACTCGAAGTTCCTCGCTCAAACCCCTTTCTCTTGTGGTTGAGTGGATTCAGTGCTCTCAACTCCGTCTTCACTCGTTTCACTTCAACTGCTCGCTCATATAGTTCTTGATAAGTCAAAATTAGTTGCCCAGCTAACTGATTCTGAATATAGAAGGCCAGACTCTCTTCAAACCTCCTCATTTTCAACCTTTCAGATGATATAAACTCAGGAACAAACCTAGGTAATTCGGTGAACTTACTGGCGTATTACATCACAGTCATGGTGCCACTCATCTTCAGCTCCATAAACTCTTTCTCCTTTTGCCTTTGGACCACAACTGGGTAAAATTTTGCCCTTAGCTCACTCAAGAATTTATTCCAGGTAAATTGAGGCCCTACGAGCTTATCCTTCACAGCATTCCACCAAATGTCAGCTTCACCGGGCAAATAATATGTCCTAATGTTTACCTTTTTCCCTTTTGGCACCTCTACCACTGTAGAGATTTTCTCCATTCCTCTTACCCATTCTTCCAATACCACTGGATCAGAATTCCCATCATACACCTTAGGGTTGTACCGTGCCACCCTATCTGCCACTTTATCCTCTTTAGGAGAGGTTTCGGCAGGTACCTCGGGAATTCGCTTAATCAATTCAGTAACTAAGGTTTGCTAGTAACTCGGGTTTCCTAAGTTGCTAGCTAATTCAGAGGGTAACAGTGGCGTGTCACCATGTTGTGGCTCTAGCACGAGGCTTGATCACCCGATCCTTGGCCTTGCTCCAAATTATCCTCTATGTGAACCTCCATGTTGTTTTGCACTGACTCAGACATTCTGATCATACATTAAATGAAACAATTCAAACATTGGAACCTCCAGACATATAAGATAAACATGCCCAATAAATACATAGAAGATGACTCAAAGATTATTTCACAACTCAAAGCGTCATCATTTCATTTCATAACGGCTTACATACATAACTGCTGATCTATATACATGAGCAACAAAAGCATATTGCACCTAGTTGAGTAAGCAAGTCTAGCTCTAACTCCCACCCTAACACTAAACACTAAATAGCCCCTAGACACTAGATCCGTCACATGACCAAAAAAAAAAGGTATGGACCATGTCATCACGGTCGGAGAGGATTGGACTAGCTATATACAATATCAGATGCCATACAAAATATAACTGTCCTATCCAACCATACCATATATACATCCAGGGCTCAAAATGAAAACCACTATACTAACCCCTAGAACCACCTAATGATCCCTAGATGGATCATAATCCGGGTCAGACTCATCATCAGGTTCTTCGCCTGAATCGAAGCTGCTAGTAGATGCCTCCTGTTACCATTGCTATTCTACCCCCACCTCATCAATGTCTTGATCCTCTTCGGGATCACCCTCCTCGAGATCATCCTCCTCTCCCTGGTGACCCTCATCCCCAGAACTAATCACTACTAAATCTGGGGTGTCGGGGAGGTCTATCACCATGTGAGCCTCCCCAGAGCTATCGAGCATTAGTGGGGTTCCTGGTACGGGCGGGGAGGGTGGCCCCTGTGCTGGTGCTAGCGGGGAGGGTGGCCTCTGTGCTGGTGCTGGGGCTGCAAGTGGGGGAGGCACCTAATGTAATGGAAAAATATGTTGTAACATCTCCATGGTGATTCCTCTCTGGTCAAACTCTTCCCTTAATAACAACTCCATAGCAAGAGTAGTCCATGCCCCCAGTCTTAAAACCTAGGCCCTTCCAAGCCTGGGTTCCCTGTTATCATAAAGTCATGATAACGATGCCTAAACTCCACCCACGGATCAACCAGGGATAAGGACCCGAGCAGTCTCTATGCACGGATTGTAATACTGCGAAACTCAGAGTAAGGGTCCTGTGCATGTGCCTCTATACTAACATGTAGCAGTGCAATATGGGCAATCATAGATCCACCCGGCAACATATTAACGCCATAAGGATCCATCTAACAAAGAAAACACATATATGAGAGGCATACATATCCATAAATAAGGAACATGCAAATGGGAGTAACTTGCATTCTAATATCATTACTACACTCCTAATATCACTCTAGCAATATACGATAGCCCTTTCATGACAACCATTCTCACCCTATAATTTCTATCTCTACTTTCCTCAAGAAAATCTCAACCTCGCTCTGATACTAAATCTGTAATGCCCCAAAAATACATGATTCATTACTTATATTTACCTGCTTAAGTTCACCAATGAGAAATAATAACCTAATAAACGGGGCATTACCGCCATCCATAAAGGACAAGGCTTCCCTTATACATGAAAACATAGCCATAAACCAAAGTTTACCCTAAAAAGGGGCATTCACTATCATAATCACTCAAACCATTTAGTTATATACAGAAATGGTTCTAACATCCCAGTTATCCCAAGGATTACACCAACATACATAATTTAGTTCACATATACAGTTATAACACTAAAATACATAATTCCGTTCCAATATACAGTTGCAACACCAAAATACACCACAATATGATATGATAGCATCTTGGCACTAATACATCGCCAGTCACAGGGACAGTCCTGTCTTATTTATCTCCTTCAGCCTCTCTGCCTGCCTGAGGGTGGTTCACTGAACACTTTCCTAAAGCAAACACAAAAACATTTCGAACTGTGAGGCAAAGCTCAGTACATGCATTCCTGTAATGATAAAGATTCACTAAAAAGTTATTTGGGCCCGCTTTGCAATTCATTTTGATTTTAAAACAAGAAATGAGATGCATATAAAGTTAAATTGCCAATTATTATCTGTTAGTGCACCCTTTAGTGACTGTTACGATCTGTGAATAGGTGTACACCTGCCAAGCCGACCGGGGGACCTGCCCTAAAGTCGCGCAGGTAACTAGAGGGAAATGCCCTGTAGCTGATCACTGATGGGGTCACTAATTATGTGATAAAGCACTGATTAAATTGATTCATTGATATACTTACCCAAACATTACAATTTCGATAAATATGTATTGATTTCTAAAGATACAGGCAATGAACATACCTGGATGTTTTAAATGCAAGTTCGCGGAGTAATAAGAGGCACTAAAGTGGAGAGAATGAAAGCTTAGGCCTTGATTCTATTCAAAAGATCATTATAGGAACATGAGGTCAGAAACGAACTTGTTCTTATAATTGATACCTTTAAATAAAACTAGCTTATGAAGAATCTTTACAAACCAGTTCATAGATTAAACTAAAATGATGAAACTAAACAAACTATAGAATGTGATTTAAGGCATGGTAGCAAGTTCAGAGAATAAGGACTGATAAACAGGGTACGGAAAGAATAATTCACAACTAATACTCCTGACCTCGAAATGAGACCTAAGACCCTAATATGAAAAGCTTAGAAAGTCCTCTAAAATTTTTATTAAGGACACATGACATGATTCCCATGATATAGTTCCTAAAATGGGGCTAGAACACCATCATGTCAGTTTCGAGTCCATCCTACACAGGTTCAGTAAAATGACCATAACTTTTTCTACAAACCTCAGATTAATGCGATTCAAGAGCCATTTTAAAGCTAACATACTGACCTATCTACTAACAAAAATCATAGTTTTTTCTGGGCCGATCATTACCAGTTTCATCTCAAATATTGTCCTGTTTTTTAGAAAATTCTAGCCTCACTGTTTGAGTTTGTTCCCTCACTTTTCACACAAATTCTCAACTTACACCATTCCTTAAAAGCATGTAAATACACTTTGATCGATCCCAACATCATACAAAAACACCACACTCAATTTTACTTCATATTCATATCCAATAAAGCTCATTTTCTAGTTATATATACACATACCTCAAGTTTAATACTAGTTTGGTCCAAACCATGCATTCTTGGATAAAAGCCTAGCTTAAGGTCAACTTGAACTCAGTCCCATCATTTCAAAACACCATAAACACCATAATAAACTTCAATAGATTAAAAGATGAGCAAAATCAAGGATAAAACAATCAATATCCAACACTTTAGCATGAAGCTTGTATGATTAAGATAAAACCCTAACCCCAGCGTCATCCAACTTCAACTCCGCCATGATCCATCACCAACATAATTCTTAATTCAATCAAAACAACATAATCCACCCTTAAAACAACCAAAACAAGAAGCAAAAACCAAAAATTCAAAGAATAAGATTGAAGTCACTTACTTTGAGCTTGAACAAGTGGAGATGGGGATGATATTTGGTGATTTTGAGGGTGGAAGATGATAGCCGGTGGAGGAAGGTGGTTGGAGGTTGCAATCCTTGCCGGAGGCTGGCCGAAAAGTGCTCGAAAAACCACCACAGAAGGGCTTCTGCTGCTGGTCTGGTTGGGCCGTGGGGTAGAGAGAAGGAGGAGAGAAGAAGAGAGAGAAAGTGTCTTGAATTTACTTGGGGTGTAAAACAAAAGCTTAGCAAAATAAATACTTGGCTGAGAATTAACCCTCAAAATCTACTTTTTACTAAGTATAATTAAGGCCTAACTAAGGGTAATTAGCTAAACAAAGAGGGTTAAGTCTTAGTGGACCGAAATTGGCCTTCAATAGGCTCGGGTTTGGAAAAGAGCTAAAACCGAGTGCGTTTAGAAATTTTTTTTTTTTCCAAAGATTGAGATTAAATGGTTGTGGTGTCATGAAAAATAATTAAATCGCTTAATTCATAAATATCAAGGCCTAATATCGGTCTCCAGAATTTGACAAGAACAAAAACCCGAATTGCAAGGTGAGGGCCTATTTAAATTTTCCCAGTTGAAATAACAAAAAGCAATGATTTAAATGCAATGACATTAATCACATGGATTCATGAAATGAATAAACATGATTTAGGGTCGGACTATTATAGTCTTCCCCCCTTAAAAAGTTTCATTCTCGAAACTGATGAACTTAACCATATCATGCAGGATTACCTCGAATAAATGTGGGTATTTGGTTTTCGTTGCCTCTTCGGCCTCCCAAGGGGGTTCTTGGGAGGTGTGGTTTGTCCAGAGCACTTTGACCAATGGTATGTGCTTGTTGCACAACTGCTTGATCCTGCGATCTAGTATTTAGATAGGACGCTCCTCATATACTAAATCTTCAGTGATTTTGATAGGTTCAGATACAATGGTATGGTCTGGATCTGGAATATATTTCCTAAGCTGAGAGATATGAAACACGTTATGCACATGCTCAAGTTCTACAGGCATATCTAGACGATAAGCGGCGGGATTCAACCTTTCAATGATTTCACAAGGTCTAATATACCTTGGACTCAATTTGCCCCGTACTGCGAACCTCTTGACACCTCTGGTTGGTGAAACTTTCAGAAAAACTTTATCGCCTACTTGAAACTCTAGAGGCCTTCTTCTTTTGTCCGCATAACTTTTTTATCGACTTTGGGCAACCCTAATATGTTTCCAAATCTTTCTTATTGTTTCAGTGGTCTCTTGAATCATTTTAGGACCTATAATCAGTGTCTCGTCCAAATCACTCCAGCACAATGGGGTTCTACATTTTCTCCCATATAAAGCCTCAAATGGGGCCATTTTGATGGTGGACTGATAGCTGTTGTTATAAGAGAACTCCACCAAAGGTAAATCGTCTTCCCACCTCCCTTGGAACTCCAATACACAAGCTCTCAGCATGCCCTCCACAATTTGATTCA
Organism: Carnegiea gigantea; assembly: GCA_029747015.1. Taxonomy (NCBI): domain Eukaryota; kingdom Viridiplantae; phylum Streptophyta; class Magnoliopsida; order Caryophyllales; family Cactaceae; genus Carnegiea; species Carnegiea gigantea. The sequence continues at coordinate 184,930 of JAKOGI010000697.1, forward strand.
CTCTTTCAGTTTTTCCATTTGTTTCTGGGTAATGGGAGCTACTGAAGTTTAGTTTGGTCTCAAAGGCCTTTTCAAGCGCTTGCTAGAAACGTGCTTGGAATATTTGATCCCTATCTGAGACTATGTCTAAAGGGATCCCGTGTTGATGGACTATCTCCTTAACATACAATTGGGCTAGTATTTCAACTCCCCAAGTATCCTTAATTGGTAGGAAATGAGTCGAATTCGTGAGTCGATCAACTATAACCCAGATAGCATTCTTTTTCGAGGCAGAAAGGGGTAAACCCATAACAAAGTCCATTGAAATCGAATCCCACTTCCAAGTGGAAATTTCTAAGGGTCGTAGTTCACCCACAGGACGCTGATACTATGCTTTAATTTTCTGGCAGGTTAAACACTTGTTCACATATTTTGCAATATCTTTCTTCATATTATTCAGCTAGAAATATTGTCTCAGATCTCTGTACATCTTGGTGCCTCTTGGATGCACCGAATAACGAGTATTGTGGGCCTCTTCCAGGATCTGTTTCCTCAATCCTTCATTTTTAGGCACACATAGGCGATTTTGAAACCGCAGAGTCCCATCCTCGTGTATTACAAATTCCGGAGACTTCCCTTTTTCTAAATTTTGCTTTGTTCGTTGGAGTTCGGGATCACTTTCCTGGTTCAGTTGAATTTCTTCCACTAGGGAAGACTGTACGGTAAGTGCTGATAATTGAGCATTTGTTTGCTTGTGGGACACTAATTGAATCCCAAAGTCCTCAAGTTCTCTCAAGAGGTTCAATTGAGTAATCACCACAATGTTTGAGCTATGTTGCGCCTTCCTACTAAGGGCATCCGCCACCACATTTGCTTTACCGGGATGATATTGAATCTGTAAATCATAGTCTTTAAGCAACTCAAGCCAATGTCGTTACCTCAAATTGAGCTCCTTCTGGGTGAAGATATACTTTAAATTTTGATGATCAGTATAGATCTTGTATGGTACCCCATATAAATAATGCCTCCAAATTTTCAGCGCAAAGACCACGGCTGCTAATTCCAAGTCATGAGTAGAGTAGTTTTTCTAATACGGCTTGAGTTGTCGAGAGGCATAAGCTACTACTTTGTCTTCCTGCATCAGCAGGCACCCTAGACCGTTCTTCGAAGCATCACTATAAACAATATACTTCTTTCTTTTTATTGGTAACGTTAGGATTGGGGCGGTAGTTAGTCGCTGCCTTAGCTCCTGGAAAGCTTTCTCACATCTTTCAGTCCACTCGAATTTGTTCGCTTTTTTCAGTAGATTGGTTAGTGGTGAAGCTATTTTCGAAAAGTCCTTGACGAACCTTCGGTAGTAACCTGCTAAACCCAGAAAGCTTCTAATCTCAGTGACATTGGTAGGCCTTGGCCATTCTGTGATTGCTTTCACCTTTTGGGGGTCAACTTTAGTTCCTTCTTTTGTGACCACATGTCCCAAAAATACCACTTCCTCCAACCAAAATTCGCATTTCTTTAATTTGCCATAGAGTTGATACTCCCTCAAAGCTTGCAATACTGTCTGCAAATGATCAGCATGTTCCTCCTTGTCCTTAGAATAGATAAGGATGTCATCTATGAACACCACTATGAACTTGTCTAAATAGGTTCTAAAAACCCTGTTCATAAGGTCCATGAAGGCTGCAGGAGCATTAGTGAGACCAAAAGGCATCACGGTGAACTCATAGTGACCATACCTGGTCCTAAATGCTGTCTTAAGAATGTCATTAGGTTTAATCCTAAGTTGATGGTACCCTGACCTCAAATCAATCTTAGAAAACACTCCTGCTCCTTGTAGTTGATCAAACAAGTCATCTATTTGTGGCAGAGGGTATTTGTTTTTGATCGTAATCTTGTTTAACTCCCTGTAATCAATACATAGCCTTAAGGTTTTATCCTTCTTCTTGATAAACAACACTAGGGCACCCCATGGTAACACACTTGGCCTAATAAAGCCCTTCTGTAACAGCTCATCTAGCTGAATCTTTAATTCCCTAAGTTCAGTTGGGGCCATACAATATGGGGCTTTAGAAATAGGTTGGGCTCTAGGAATTAATTCGATTCCAAAATCAATTTTCCTCTGCGGGGGTAGTCCTGGTAACTCCTCAGGAAAAACATCTTCAAATTCACAAACTACAGGTATGTTTTCTGCTCCCTTTTCTTTTGTTTGGATATCAATAGCATAACACCAATATACAATACACCCTCGACATAGCAACTTATTTGCTTTCATAGCGGAAATCAAAGAATAAGATTTTGCCTCTCTCTGCCCATAAAAACACACTTTTCTCCCTTTTTCATCTTTCAAGATAACCTTAAGATCTTCACAATCGATTTGGGCCCCATAAGTGTGCAACCAATTCATTTCCAAAATGATGTCAAAATCAGACAAATCAAATTGAATCAAATCCACAGGGAACGTGGTTTCACCAATGGTGATAGGGACAAGTTTATAAGAGAGGGGGCACTCAATCACAGAATTGTTGGGTAGCTTAATTCTATAATTGGTTTCCATCTTCCTGTTCTCAAGGCTCCATTGTATAGCAGATCGGGTAGATATAAATGAATGAGTGGCGCCCGAATCAAATAATACACAAAATGGCTTTGAATTTAAAAGGAGAGTTCTAGTGACTACCGTACCAGAGGTAGCAGCTTTCTTTTTGTTCATCACAAATGCCCTTCCTGCAACTGCAGGCCTTGAAGGTGGGGGTCCCTGGCGGAGCGGAGCCAAGGGTTTTGTTGCACCCTTGTCTACAGCTTTTAGTCGTCAGGGGCATGTAGTGATGAGGCGTTCAGGACTCCCACACCACATGCATTTGTTGGTGCCAATGCGGCATTCAGGAGTGGTGTGATTGGTTCTTTCACACTTCGCACAGGGTGCTGACGAGCCTACAGGATGACTCTTGGAGGAAATAGGAGTAGGTTTCTTCTAGTTCTAGTTCACACTCTCACTCGAAGTTCCTCGCTCAAACCCCTTTCTCTTGTGGTTGAGTGGATTCAGTGCTCTCAACTCCGTCTTCACTCGTTTCACTTCAACTGCTCGCTCATATAGTTCTTGATAAGTCAAAATTAGTTGCCCAGCTAACTGATTCTGAATATAGAAGGCCAGACTCTCTTCAAACCTCCTCATTTTCAACCTTTCAGATGATATAAACTCAGGAACAAACCTAGGTAATTCGGTGAACTTACTGGCGTATTACATCACAGTCATGGTGCCACTCATCTTCAGCTCCATAAACTCTTTCTCCTTTTGCCTTTGGACCACAACTGGGTAAAATTTTGCCCTTAGCTCACTCAAGAATTTATTCCAGGTAAATTGAGGCCCTACGAGCTTATCCTTCACAGCATTCCACCAAATGTCAGCTTCACCGGGCAAATAATATGTCCTAATGTTTACCTTTTTCCCTTTTGGCACCTCTACCACTGTAGAGATTTTCTCCATTCCTCTTACCCATTCTTCCAATACCACTGGATCAGAATTCCCATCATACACCTTAGGGTTGTACCGTGCCACCCTATCTGCCACTTTATCCTCTTTAGGAGAGGTTTCGGCAGGTACCTCGGGAATTCGCTTCATCAATTCAGTAACTAAGGTTTGCTAGTAACTCGGGTTTCCTAAGTTGCTAGCTAATTCAGAGGGTAACAGTGGCGTGTCACCATGTTGTGGCTCTGGCACGAGGCTTGATCACCCGATCCTTGGCCTTGCTCCAAATTATCCTCTATGTGAACCTCCATGTTGTTTTGCACTGACTCAGACATTCTGATCATACATTAAATGAAACAATTCAAACATTGGAACCTCCAGACATATAAGATAAACATGCCCAATAAATACATAGAAGATGACTCAAAGATTATTTCACAACTCAAAGCGTCATCATTTCATTTCATAACGGCTTACATACATAACTGCTGATCTATATACATGAGCAACAAAAGCATATTGCACCTAGTTGAGTAAGCAAGTCTAGCTCTAACTCCCACCCTAACACTAAACACTAAATAGCCCCTAGACACTAGATCCGTCACATGACCAAAAAAAAAAGGTATGGACCATGTCATCACGGTCGGAGAGGATTGGACTAGCTATATACAATATCAGATGCCATACAAAATATAACTGTCCTATCCAACCATACCATATATACATCCAGGGCTCAAAATGAAAACCACTATACTAACCCCTAGAACCACCTAATGATCCCTAGATGGATCATAATCCGGGTCAGACTCATCATCAGGTTCTTCGCCTGAATCGAAGCTGCTAGTAGATGCCTCTGACTCGGCATCACCGATCTCCTGCTGGACCTATTACTCATGCTCATGTTGTAACTCCATCATCAACTCATCCGCCTCCTGTTACCATTGCTGTTCTACCCCCACCTCATCAATGTCTTGATCCTCTTCGGGATCACCCTCCTCGAGATCATCCTCCTCTCCCTGGTGACCCTCATCCCCAGAACTAATCACTACTAAATCTGGGGTGTCGGGGAGGTCTATCACCATGTGAGCCTCCCCAGAGCTATCGAGCATTAGTGGGGTTCCTGGTACGGGCGGGGAGGGTGGCCCCTGTGCTGGTGCTAGCGGGGAGGGTGGCCTCTGTGCTGGTGCTGGGGCTGCAAGTGGGGGAGGCACCTAATGTAATGGAAAAATATGTTGTAACATCTCCATGGTGATTCCTCTCTGGTCAAACTCTTCCCTTAATAACAACTCCATAGCAAGAGTAGTCCATGCCCCCAGTCTTAAAACCTAGGCCCTTCCAAGCCTGGGTTCCCTGTTATCATAAAGTCATGATAACGATGCCTAAACTCCACCCACGGATCAACCAGGGATAAGGACCCGAGCAGTCTCTATGCACGGATTGTAATACTGCGAAACTCAGAGTAAGGGTCCTGTGCATGTGCCTCTATACTAACATGTAGCAGTGCAATATGGGCAATCATAGATCCACCCGGCAACATATTAACGCCATAAGGATCCATCTAACAAAGAAAACACATATATGAGAGGCATACATATCCATAAATAAGGAACATGCAAATGGGAGTAACTTGCATTCTAATATCATTACTACACTCCTAATATCACTCTAGCAATATACGATAGCCCTTTCATGACAACCATTCTCACCCTATAATTTCTATCTCTACTTTCCTCAAGAAAATCTCAACCTCGCTCTGATACTAAATCTGTAATGCCCCAAAAATACATGATTCATTACTTATATTTACCTGCTTAAGTTCACCAATGAGAAATAATAACCTAATAAACGGGGCATTACCGCCGTCCATAAAGGACAAGGCTTCCCTTATACATGAAAACATAGCCATAAACCAAAGTTTACCCTAAAAAGGGGCATTCACTATCATAATCACTCAAACCATTTAGTTATATACAGAAATGGTTCTAACATCCCAGTTATCCCAAGGATTACACCAACATACATAATTTAGTTCACATATACAGTTATAACACTAAAATACATAATTCCGTTCCAATATACAGTTGCAACACCAAAATACACCACAATATGATATGATAGCATCTTGGCACTAATACATCGCCAGTCACAGGGACAGTCCTGTCTTATTTATCTCCTTCAGCCTCTCTGCCTGCCTGAGGGTGGTTCACTGAACACTTTCCTAAAGCAAACACAAAAACATTTCGAACTGTGAGGCAAAGCTCAGTACATGCATTCCTGTAATGATAAAGATTCACTAAAAAGTTATTTGGGCCCGCTTTGCAATTCATTTTGATTTTAAAACAAGAAATGAGATGCATATAAAGTTAAATTGCCAATTATTATCTGTTAGTGCACCCTTTAGTGACTGTTACGATCTGTGAATAGGTGTACACCTGCCAAGCCGACCGGGGGACCTGCCCTAAAGTCGCGCAGGTAACTAGAGGGAAATGCCCTGTAGCTGATCACTGATGGGGTCACTAATTATGTGATAAAGCACTGATTAAATTGATTCATTGATATACTTACCCAAACATTACAATTTCGATAAATATGTATTGATTTCTAAAGATACAGGCAATGAACATACCTGGATGTTTTAAATGCAAGTTCGCGGAGTAATAAGAGGCACTAAAGTGGAGAGAATGAAAGCTTAGGCCTTGATTCTATTCAAAAGATCATTATAGGAACATGAGGTCAGAAACGAACTTGTTCTTATAATTGATACCTTTAAATAAAACTAGCTTATGAAGAATCTTTACAAACCAGTTCATAGATTAAACTAAAATGATGAAACTAAACAAACTATAGAATGTGATTTAAGGCATGGTAGCAAGTTCAGAGAATAAGGACTGATAAACAGGGTACGGAAAGAATAATTCACAACTAATACTCCTGACCTCGAAATGAGACCTAAGACCCTAATATGAAAAGCTTAGAAAGTCCTCTAAAATTTTTATTAAGGACACATGACATGATTCCCATGATATAGTTCCTAAAATGGGGCTAGAACACCATCATGTCAGTTTCGAGTCCATCCTACACAGGTTCAGTAAAATGACCATAACTTTTTCTACAAACCTCAGATTAATGCGATTCAAGAGCCATTTTAAAGCTAACATACTGACCTATCTACTAACAAAAATCATAGTTTTTTCTGGGCCGATCATTACCAGTTTCATCTCAAATATTGTCCTGTTTTTTAGAAAATTCTAGCCTCACTGTTTGAGTTTGTTCCCTCACTTTTCACACAAATTCTCAACTTACACCATTCCTTAAAAGCATGTAAATACACTTTGATCGATCCCAACATCATACAAAAACACCACACTCAATTTTACTTCATATTCATATCCAATAAAGCTCATTTTCTAGTTATATATACACATACCTCAAGTTTAATACTAGTTTGGTCCAAACCATGCATTCTTGGATAAAAGCCTAGCTTAAGGTCAACTTGAACTCAGTCCCATCATTTCAAAACACCATAAACACCATAATAAACTTCAATAGATTAAAAGATGAGCAAAATCAAGGATAAAACAATCAATATCCAACACTTGAACATGAAGCTTGCATGATTAAGATAAAACCCTAACCCTAGCATCATCCAACTTCAACTCCATCATGATCCATCACCAAGATGATTCTTAATTCAATAAAAAAAACATGATCCATCATCAAAATAACCAAAACAAGAAGCAAAAACCAAAATTCAAAGAAGAAGATTGAAGTCACTTACTTTGAGCTTGAAACAAGTGGAGATGGAGATGATATTTGGTGATTTTGAGGGTGGAAGATGATAGCCGGTGGAGGAAGGTGGTTGGAGGTTGCAATCCTTGCCGGAGGCTGGCCGAAAAGTGCTCGAAAAACCACCGCAGAAGGGCTGCTGCTGCTGGTCTGGTTGGGCCGTGGGGTAGAGAGAAGGAGGAGAGAAGAAGAGAGAGAAAGTGTCTTGAATTTACTTGGTGTAAAACAAAAGCTTAGCAAAATAAATACTTGGCTGAGAATTAACCCTCAAAATCTACTTTTTACTAAGTATAATTAAGGCCTAACTAAGGGTAATTAGCTAAACAAAGAGGGTTAAGTCTTAGTGGACCAAAATTGACCTTCAATAGGCTCGGGTTTGGAAAAGAGCTGAAACCGAGTGCGTTTACAAATTTTTTTTCCCCCAAAGTTCGAGATTAAATGGTTGTGGTGTTATGAAAAATAATTAAATCGCTTAATTCATAAATATCAAGGCCTAATATCGATCTCCAGAATTTGACAAGAACAAAAACCCGAATTGCAAGGTGAGGGCCCATTTAAATTTTCCTAGTTGAAATAACAAAAAGCAATGATTTTAATGTAATGAAATTAATCACATGGATTCATGAAATGAATAAACATGATTTAGAGTCGGACTGTTACATTACTCGTGAGAGGTCACCTAGCCTACCTACCTTACCACTCACCTTAACATAACTAGTACGTCTTTATCCTTGTAATTGTGCCCAGCCTAACCTCGCACTTGCATTGCAACATAGCCACTTAGTAGTTGCATCTATGCATTATATATTAATATTTCTATGCTCACATACATTCATTGTACAGTAGCACACAAGCAATCATAGGATTAACCTTCACATGCCCTCACCCCATATATATGTGCATGTTCATATAATAAACACTGCATACATGTTTGAGCTTAGCCTGCATGTATCATGCACATACATACTTGGGCCAAACATTGGCTAAAATCTGGACACTTGTAACAAAGAATGGAATCCTGTATTCTCATTTACATGTATACCATCTTAACAAGAGATTAAGGGAGGAAAATAGCACTGCAAAGAAAAGCCACTAGGTGAAAATCCCAACATAAGCTAAACTTCCTACAAAAGGAATGAAGCACTTCATGTATAAAATCTAGCTAAAAATGAAAGACAAGGTAGGAGCTTCGATAACCCTACTAGCCTCATTGTATAGCCTACTTGACCAAAGGCAGTGCACATTACAAAAGAAGCTTGGGATCCCTATAAAATGATCTAATAAGCTTATTATGAACATCAATAAAGTACAAATACTTGCCACTAGGTATAATTTTACTGGGAGAAGAGGGTGGTTGCTAGCACTTGCCTCTTTATATGCCAATAAGTTAAGCTATTCAACAATTAATGGTATAGCAAATTTCTGATCCTCTTCCTACCTGTATCCTTAGCTGTGCTTTTTTTGATAAGCACATTCAATCACACCTTTTCCCTATGAGTCGAGAATTCTTAGATAGGTTCGTAACTTTAAATTTCTACACCTCATATCAACTGCACCTTATCACTGTGGTCAGGAGTTCGTGAGTGGGTTCGTAGCCTTAAGTTTCTCAACCTTACGTCAATCACACCTTTCCTCTCTCGATCGGGAGTCCCTAATTGGTTTCATAGTGCTAAATTTCTCCACCTTACATTAATCATAGCTTTTTACTGCAAGTCAGGAGTCCTTAGATGGGTTCATAGCCTTAAATTTCCCCACCTTACATCAATTGCACCTTTTTCTTATGGGTCGGGAGTCCTTAGGTAGGTTCGCACCCTTAAATTTCTCCATCTTACATCAATCGCGCTTTGTTCCTATAGGTGGCGAGTCCTTAGGTGAGTGCGTTGTAATATCCCATCTCCTAACCACAATATCTAATGAGATGTTATGTGACAAACCCCATTTGAGTAACATCTATAGTCTATTGAATATTGGATTCAGAGTATTGCGGTGAAAAATAGTATTTGATTTCTTTTATCAGAATATGTTATTGGCTGTCAATCTTAAATGATGAAATTCTATGTACAAAAATATTTGATAAGATGTGTGCAAACTGTGGACCTTAAAGAAAATATAATCAATTGTACAAGAATGCATTTGTATGTGGATTTATACATATAGAATTTTGATCTAAAAACCTAAATGAAACAAAGGCAAGCTCATGTCATTTGCAGTACATTCGTTGAGATGCCTAAAAGTTTTAGTAAACATGGAGGCTTACACAATGGATCATATGTAGCTACTAAGTCCCCTTATTTGACATCCTATAACGTATGAGTAAAAGAATTGACCTTAAGGGTTTTCTTAAACATTGAGTGAAGATGATAAATGTGAGGCATGCAATTGTCTTGGTAAGACACACAAGCTTACCATGTTACACCACCTACATTAGCTATTGCCCTAAGAAGTGACTTTGGACATCGGCAAGGAAGGGTAAGAAACGAAGTTATAAGTTTACACGGCAAATTATGGCTTAGACACTTAGTCGTTGACTTAATCGCCTAAATATTTTCTTAAAAGATTACGTTATCTTGTAAGGTTTGACATTTTGGATGAGCAATTAAGAATTTTTTCCAAAGCAAACCAAGATAATGAAAATTGAGAAAACTTAGGTATATGTCTATTGAGCAAGCCATTTAGGTAAATGAGTACAAGCCATCTATTTGAAGCACATGGTTAAATCATTGATGAATTCACTTTTAACGGTTGTTTTTGTACAAGTTGGCATTATTAAGTATGGTATTCACACCTAAGGTTTAGGATAAAAATTGACATTAATTAAGTCAAATACCATTGAGGATTCAAGAGGACTAAAACTGTCAAGGTCATGCATAGGTAAAAGAAGAGAGTTGCTTGCCAAAGTAAAGAATTGAGGTGCAGATAGCTCATACAACAAAAAGGATGACACATCATATGGACATGTGGATCTCATTAACACCTTAGGTAAGGACAATACCTAGTCTTAGCACCTAACTCCACCTTAAGGCTAAGCAAGAGCAAAGGCATGCACAAAATGCATTAAGTGGATAAAATGTCTATAAAAGAGAATCTTGCCTTTGTCTTCATCCTTACCCTTCACATATGACTCCCTCTTTCCCATCATAACTTTCTTCTTTAACAATAAAAACAACGCACGACTAGATAAAGAGAACCAAGATGTATCTCAGTTAGGAAGTGTAAAAGAAGATCAACCAAAGAGAAAAGGATAAGGCTAGGGCATTATTGGCATTGGTATCTAGGTGATCTAAACTAAAATATAAGCCCTAAGCTAAGAATGCATGCATGCATAAAGCTGATTAGAAGATTCTCAAAAGTCTTCGCATCCCCTTGTTCATCAAGCATTGAGAATGTACAAGTTACCTCTTATTCCTTTTGCAAAGGTTTAAGCCAGTAGAATTCGTGAGTTAATTAGGAAGGGGGAAGGGGTTGTGGCTAAATTATAGGAAGTGACAAGAATATATGAGCTATAGTAGTTACCCTTATGCTTGATTTAAGTTCTTTATAGCTTAAGAATACATGATTAATATCCTTATAAAAGGGGGATGGATTCTTGATCATAACTCAAGAAGTAAAAATTAAAAGGTTCAAAAAGATGAGGATCCAATAGTCATTGCTAAGAATATGTTTATATGTGTTAGAATGTATAAAGCTTTGATGATAACAAATCCAAGTGTTGTTGTTATTGCTCCAAACAGGCTTTCCAAACAGGACCTTACTGCTGTTCTTCAATATATTAAAACTGCTTGACTAATGGTTTATCAAGAACAGGTACTCAAGTCAGCAATATAAGAACACCTGTGAGGAACAGCTTCTGTGATGTGTTTTGAAGCATATCCTGAGAAGTGTTTGAAACATAAGATATGTGCAGCTGTGACAAACAGGTTCCGTGCGGTGTTTGAAGCATATTCTGTGAAGTGTTTGCAGCAAAGTTGTTCTACAAGATGACTAGTGGTTACAACAAATGTCTTGATTTGATTTGGTTTTATATTTTTAGACTCTTATTAATATGCCAATTAGAAAGTTTTAATTTACCACTCACTGGAAACGGTTTTGCTTTTCGGAAAATATTTCAGATCACCCTTCAGAACAACCCTGGAAACAGGGCTATCAGGGTGTTTTCCGAATAAGTTGCGAAAAACTGCTTTGAATGATTTTTATCTTTTGGATTTTGAGCAACTTTTTCAAAGATTTGTAAGAAAGATTTTTCTATAGAGTATCTTATTCTTTACCGTAAAAAACGGTTATCAAAAATCTTAAGGGATTTGTAAAATCTTTTTGAATAAAAAGAATATCCAATTTTTGGCAAGTGGATAAGGTAGTTGAGAAAAACATGGGCTAGCTGCTGAAGAACACCGCCTTATGCACGCGGTTCAGGAAGTGTTTTCAGCTCATGTCACCTTACCCCTTGTAGCTAAAGGATTCTATTTTCTCTAGGATTTTAGTTTCCAAAAATTTCAGAAATAGTTTTTCCATCCCTTGTGGGTAAAGGATTCTATATTCTTCAGATTTTTTAGTTTCCAAAAATTTGATGAATTGTTTTCCAAGCACTATAAAAGGCGGCTTCTTACAATCTTGGAGACATCGGTTTTCAAAGAGAAAAAAATCTGAGTTCATGAGCTAAAACGTTTGAAAAGAAAACCGAGCCTTGTGAGTGAATTAATTGAGCTTTCAAAGTTGGCATACTAGGACTTCATTGTACCCTGTATTAGCTTAGTTGAGAAGCATTGTAATAGAGTGTTTTTTCTTTACATTCTTCTTTCACAAGAGTGAGTAGAGTGTGTGTCCAAATCAAGGGGATTTTGGACGTGGGGTAACTTGTCTTAGGGAAGACAGGTTACGTGTGTTACAAGTTGTAACAAGGTGTGTTACTATTGTAACGTGATTAGCCCGTTTAGTGAAGTGTTTAAATCCTACACGAGATAGGTCGTGGTTTTTCACCTCAGTTGGGCTAGAGGTGTTTTTCCACGTAAAAATCCTGTGTCCATTATTTCCGCATTCAATTTTGTTGGATTTTCACTTCTGCTTATCTCAGAAACAACCTGTGAGAACAGGGTCTAAGACTGTTTGTCAGCAACTTGCGAAAATCGGACACCACAATTCACCCCCCTCTTGTGGTTGTGTACTCTCTAATTCAACAAGTGGTATCAGAGCAGGTTCTCCTTTGAAAAGCTAACACCTTTGAGAGATCCTTGAAGATGAGTACTCCACAAGGCATGCTTGAAGGTCAATCCATAACTCGTCCACCATACTTTAATGGCCAACACTATAGTTGGTGGAAGAATAGGATGGAAAACTACATCCAAGCTGAGGACTATGAGTTGTGGATGCTCATCAAGCATGGACCACTCATCCCTAAGAAAACAACTGAAGATGGAAAGTCAATCCCCAAGGAGCCTAAGGAGTTCAATGCTGAAGATTACAAGATGATGGAGAAGAATGCCAAGGCCAAGAAACTCCTATATTTTGGCCTAGGTCCTTGATGAATATACTCGCATATCTGAATGTGAGTCGGCCAAAGAAATCTGGGATGCTTTGCAAGTAGCTTACGAAGGGACCAATCAAGTAAAGCAATCCCGGATTGAATTGCTTATGAGAAAGTATGAGCTATTCGAGATGGGTGATCGGGAAAGTGTGATGGACATGTACACTCGCTTCACTCACATAACGAATGAGTTGAAATCCTTGGGAAAATCCTTCACCACCGAAGAATTGGTAAGGAAGATCCTAAGAATTTTACCTCATTCTTGGGAAGCAAAAGTAACGGCCATCCAAGAAGCTAAGGACATGAACAAGATCACCCTAGATGAGCTGATTGGAAACCTCCAAACATATGAACTTAGGAAATATTCTCAACAGAAAGATGAGACAAAGAGAGAACGAGGTCTTGCATTAAAGGCCTTAGAAGATGATTCTGATTCTGAGGAGGAGGAGATTGGCATGATGACTCAAAAATTTAAGAAGTTCTTCAAGAAAGTCAAAGAAAACATCAAAAGGAAGGACTTCGGCAAAGCCAGAACACCCCTCGGGAACAGTTCACTGGGTGTTTCAAGTGTGGTAAGCTGGACCACATTGTGAGAAACTGCCCACTGCATAAGGAAGAACAAGAACCCGAACACCCCAGAAAACAGAGGAGGAAACAGGGTGTAAGCAGCTCAGTGAAAAGATTCTCGAAAGCTATGCTCGCGGCCTGGGGAGATTCAAGTGAGGATGAGGAAGGGTCTGAAACTGGGGAAGCTGATGTAGCACTCATGGCAAGGAGTGACACTGATTCAGATGATGGGTCAATGGATAGTCTGACTCAACTCAAGAACAAGGTACGTGGTCTAAATAAATCAACTCTTGAGAAATTAGTGTACAATATAATGGATATATGTGCTGAATTAAAAGGGGATGTTCGAGATTTAGAACTTGAAAATGAAACCCTTAAATTAGAAAAGCTTGAAGTTGACAAAGAGACTCTTGCCTTGCATGAAAACATCAATGTGCTTAAAGAAACTCTACTCATGAAAGAAGAGACTTGTTCCACTAAACTGACTGAGCTAGAAAAAGAATCTCTTGACTTAAAAGGTAAGGTCGAGTCTTTGCTGGAAGAAAACAGAAACTTGCTTGAAAAAATAAAACACTTAGAATCGAACCTTGCCACAAACAAGCTCTAGAACAGGTCCTCAAGGGCGTTGGAATGGTTAAACACTCATCATAGTCAAAATAGAAGAGGACTAGGTTTTGTGCCTAAGATGACCTACCCAGTGAATAACAAATATGTGGGATTCCCTGAAAATATTGTTTGTTTTCATTGTGGTAAAACGGGGCATTATCGATATGCTTGTCCTATAAGAAAGTATGCCATTAAAAAGAACTCAATGCATGTAAAACAAATGTGGGTTAGGAAAGATGAGATTTACACGTCTAAAGGAATGGGACCCAAGTGGATCTGGGTTCCCAAAACTAACCCTGGATTTGTTTTGCAGGCTGAAGTGAGAGAGAACAACCCAACAAACAACCCAGCAAACAGTGCAGAAAACAGTCTAGGGAACAGGCAGCTGTGGTATGTTGACAGTGGGTGTTCGAGGCATATGACTGGTGAAAAATCAAATTTTCTCTCACTTACAGCATCAGAAGGAGGGAGTGTGGCATTTGGAAACGGCAAATCTGGGACAATTGTCGATATAGGTAAGATAGGTGAGTCACTCTCCCATTCAATTGACAATGTTTATTTTGTGGATGGTTTAAAACACAACTTGCTAAGTGTGTCCCAACTGTGTGACAATGACAACCTAGTAGTGTTCTCTCCAACACGTTGCTTGGTTGTAAACATGAACACAGGAGATGTTGTGTTGAGGGGGAAGCGACACAAAAATGTTTATAAAGTGTGTATTTCTACTCTTCCCCAAAATAATTTGACTTGTTTGAGTGCCTTAAAAGATGATGTTATGCTTTGGCACAAAAGACTAGGTCATGCAAGCCACTCTCTTTTGAACAAACTTGTAACCAAAGATTTAGTAGTTGGCTTACCTTCCATCAAATTCAATGATGACAAGGTATGTGATGCATGTGCCAAAGGCAAACAAGTCAAAAATTCATTTAAGTCTAAAAAGTGTATAAGCACTACTCGACCCCTTGAATTAATACATATGGATCTATGTGGTCCAATGAGGATCATGAGCCGAGGTGGCAAGAGGTATGTGCTTGTGATAGTGGATGACTACTCTCGTTTCACTTGGACTTTGTTTTTGGCTTCTAAAGATGAAACTTTTAAAAATTTCTTGCTTTCATTAAAAAGACTGAAAAGAGGGTAGGACACTCTTTGGTATGCATAAGGTCTGACCATGGTACAGAATTTGAAAATTCGAGCTTTATTGACTATTGTAATGAGCATGGTGTTGATCATAATTTTTCAGCTCCAAGAACACCCCAACAGAACGGGGTGGTAGAGCGCAAAAATCGTACTCTAGAGGACATGACTAGAACAATGCTTGTTGCTAGTGGTCTTCCTAGAAATTTTTGGGCTGAAGCTTTAAACACATCATGTTACATTATAAATAGATGCATGATTAGACCTGTTCTTAACAAAACTCCTTATGAGATCCTCAAAGGAAGAAAACCAAATATTTTGCATTTGAGAGTTTTTGGGTGTAAATGTTTTGTGCATAATAATGGAAAGGATGCCTTAGAGATGATCCAAGGAGTGACGAGGCAATATTCCTCGGTTACTCCTTACTATATTGAAAGGTTAGATCTTGTAACTTGTTGACTGCACCTACCTGTTGGACCTAGACACATACTTAACGTGTTTTATAACTCGTAATAGTACCAGAGTATTTATCAGGGTATACAATAGTTTCCATTAGTGGATAAGATGGTGAACTAGTAGTAAGCACCTCCTCACTAATAGCAAGGTTGTTTTCTTTTAAAGAGCATATCAATTTTACACCCAAGTAATTGACTTCATTAAAGCTAGTGTGTAAGAAGTATCCGGATCTGCTATTGAAACATGGGATTAAGCAGTTATACAATACGCGGACACCTTTAATCCCATAGCTTGTTGACTAGGTCTGCCTATATAACTTAAACATGCATAACGTGTTTCTTACCTTATAACTCAAGCAGTACATCCAGATCCTGACCATGCTCTCTTCACTAGACCCATTGCGGTCATTGAGGGTCTCGTGCTTGAAGAGCACCTAGTTCAGATATTAGATCACATGAATAAGTATCTACACATCAAGCAAATACCTTCAATCAAAGTACATTAACAAATCATACCTCCTCAGAATTGAGTTAGGGAAACCGAGGATGAGATGCAAGCTAAGAACACACATCTATTTAAGATAAACTCACATGTTTTGGCAAAGTTCATAAGTTTTGAGGACGCAACTCTTTAAGGGAGGAAGGTTATAATAGCCCGAACCTAAATCATGTTTATTTATTTAATTAAGCCATGTTATTAATTTTTCACATTTATTTATCTCATTTAATCATCCCGATTGGGAGAATTTATTTTGGAACCCACTTGGTAATTTGCGTTTTAATTATTGTAAAATTTTGAGTAGGCCCTGATAAATATGATTTAAGAGGTTAAATTATTTTTCATATCATCAAAAAAATTTAATTTCGAGCCACGAAGAATTTTAATCGTATTAAGCGTAATTTCCTTTCGGGCCCAAACTCATTTCAACACAATTTTGGTCCAACAAGCTTTACTTCATTTTACTTAGCTAATCACCATGAGATGTGCCTAATTATCATTGGTCTACGGTTACTCTTGGTGGATGTAAACTCAGCTAAGTAAATTTAGATCATTTTCCACCAAGTAAACTATCAAAATATCAACACTCTCTCTCTTCCCCTTCACCCATTCCCATGGCCTGCTGCTGCTACCACTACCACCGCCTACTGCCGCCACCTGTCACTGCTGGTAGCCACATTTAACCCCCAGTCACCACCCCATCAGTCACCAGCCACCAGCCACAACTCTCACAAACACCAAACATCACCTCAATCTCTCAAAATCCAAGCTTAAAGTAAGGTAAATCCTAACCTAATCATATTTAACTTTGGGTTTTTATGTTGGATTTGATTATGGATCATGTTAACTTGATATAAACAAGTGTTATTTTGATGTTTTAATTGTTAGTTAAGCTTGAAAGCAGGCAAGGGTTGAGGTTGTTCATGATCATGCAAGCTTAAGTTAAAATGATGGATTTGGATTTTTTTTTTGTGTTTGATTTTGTAGTCTTTAATCCTATTGATGATCATGATGATGTTTGTGAGTTAGTAATAAGCTAGGGTTTTAAGGATCATTCATGGCTTAGCTTACTCTTGGATCAAGCATGTTATTTGTATGAACCTTGGTACAAAATGAATCTTGGATGATTATGAAGCAAAAATTGTGGATTATGGCTATCTAAAGTGATGTTGAGGGTCACCCCATGGTTTGGCAATTTCAACAAGTGATTTTAGAGGGTCATTATGTGAAAAAGAAGGATAATAAGTAGGTAGTAAGCTGTAAAGGGCTTGAAAATAAGGGTCTGTTCTGAGAAAAGCTGGGAATGTGTGGCTTGTTAAAACACTGTGAATTTTGGTGGGAGCTAGATTAATGAGTTATCTTTCAAATGGATTTTGAATCGCCTTAATCCGAGTTCTGTGGAAAAAAGTTATAGCCATTTTTCTCCAACTACACAGACTGGACTAAAACTCTACGAGGTGGTGATTTAGCTCAATTTTGGGGTTTGTGTGGTGGTAATTGTCTTATGGGCTGTAAAAGAAAGTATTTCAAGACTCCTTGATCTTTTCATATTGGAGTTTTATATTTCAATTGGAGGTTGGGAGTGAAAGTTATGAATTTTCTAATGTGGGCCTTGAATTGGTAACAATTTTGATTACACTTAGAAGCTTATTTGGTTTGGAAAACTAAGTTGTATGGTATTTGATATGAAATTGAAGAAGTGGGGAGGGTAACTCAAGATCAGTGTTTATTGGTCTAAGCCAGTGTGTTCAAAGTTATTCTGAACCTACCACCAGTCTAATTGCATTCAAACCTTTGTTATCCATCTCAGAAATATCAAAAGCATGCTAGTGAGTCAGCCGGAGAGAGTAAGTAAGCAAGAGAAACTTGGATGAATCAACAGTGATATAGACCATGCATACTTTGCAGCTGTATTTTGTAATTTTCAGTGTATAGAAGTGTAATCTTTGTGGTGAATTGTCTTACTGTAGTGTATAAACCTTATATTGGTTAATGAGTGAATGCATATGGTTGAGTTATGCCTGACTATGTTATCTCTAATATACTTGCAGTAAGTCTTGTCCTTTTGGGACAGCATTAATGCCTCGATTTTTGGGTTTATCAGTTATAATTGAGAGAATTAGAATAATGATTGCAAACAGTGAAACATGCTAAATTAGGGGTGTTACACTTGATAAACCGCTATGGTTAATACTCCCCTTACTTGCTTCAAAGGCATCACTCCACTGTTAAGAGGCTATAGGTCTATTATCTTGCTCTTCTTTCTGAGCTGGAATTTCTTATGGTGGAAAACATTTCATTTTAAGGTTCAAGCTTTAGGAATGTGTGAAGGCTTTAAGGAAGGATGACTAAGGCAAGGAATTTAAACATGACTAAGGCCTAAGCTAAAAGCAGGAATTTAAATGTAGAGTTAGAGAAAGATAAGGAAACTTCATACTTCTACAAGGTAGACATGACTAAGGCCATGGCTAACTAATTTGTTGAAATTGAAGCAAGTTTTAGTAGTCTAAAAGACCTAAGGCTAACTGATGTTTTGTTTAACTCATATATTGCTTTTGTTTCCGCTTGCCTTTTATAATATGACTAATGTGAATTTTGACTTTATGTTTCTTTTTTGAGCATATTGTTCCTCATAAGTCTTGATTAAAATTTTTAGAATTGTACACAATCCCCTAACTAAGAATTCTGACTTCATTGTAATAATTTTCATTCCTTATAAGTCTTAATTTAATTTTCTGGATTTGTACATAATCGCTCAGCTGAACCTCCTCACTTAACTCTAAGAATTTATATCCACTTGTCAACATGTTGTTCACAACTCAATTCAAATATTGGACAGTAGATATAAGGGAAGTCACAAAGCTGCTTTATTGGTGTAATTTATATTACTAAACCTATGAACATGTAATGTTCTTAGTTTGGTCACAGTTGTTAAGTAATGCTCACTATAAAAAGACTTAAAGGTGACATGGAAATATAAACTAGAATAGTCTTGTAGTGGATATCTATGCATAGAAGCATGTGAGATTATCTGCATGCTAAGTTTTTGAAAGCTCTTTACCCCCAGGGTGAGAAGTATGTAGGTAATTGGATAGACTTCTTCTTTGATGTTATGTGCTCCCTTCCAATTCGGTCCCCATATCCTTGGATGCTTTCCAACTGCTTGCATACTTCTAATAACCAAGTCATTAAGTTTCAAGGGTCGATGACTTACACTTCTGTTGTATGTCATGGTAGTCCTTATTTTGTATAGTTTTCTTTTCATGATAGCTTCTTTAATCATTTTTGAAAGTAAATTGATGGCTTATGCCTGTGCTCTTTCATTCTTAGTTGGCTCATACTCCTGTGCCCTCAAATTTCTTGAACCATTGTCTACAAGTATTAGGACTTGTACACCATACGTTAACCTGGAGGGTGTGTGACTAGTAAAGGTCTTGATAATTATCCCCAAAGATTAAAGGATACTTGGTAGCTCCTCTACCCATGCCCCTTTGGCTCTAGTTTTCTTTCTTAAGGCTCGGATTATATGTTTATTAGTAGCTTCAACTCATACATTGGCCTAAGATCTTGCAAATAAAATATTATTGATAGTGATTCCTAGGCCATTGATATATTCTTGAATTTTTTTGCCAATAAATTGCCTACCACTATTATAATAATATATGAATTCAATATCTCGTAATCACATCTTCCATAGAAAGCCTATGGCTTTTTGTTTTATGATTTCAAGTTGTAACGCCCCCAATTGTTAATATCTGATAACTCTAACTTAATTACTAATTTATTGCTGATTTGCAGTGGAAGACTTTTAATCTAATTGGAGGCATTACCGTTGTTCCAGGTTGGAATAAGGCTATTTAATTTACTAAACCTTTGGTATTACCCAAAATAAATATTTGTCTTTTCATACTCTTTGTCCCCCCTTGTGATAACTTGGTGTACCAATGCTAAGCATTATTATCCTCAGGTTTCAAAAGAAAAGCAACACATAATCTCCAAGTTACTAACCTATCATCACTGTGAGTGTTGACTAGCTAGCGATCAGTAAATGTCCTTTGTTTTGCTGCTTTCTGGTTTCTCAGGAGGTTGACTATTCATTCCTTCACATACCTAAAACAGAAACCGTAAAAATAATCGAATGGTGAGCTGAAGCCCAGTACGTACATCAAAGTAAATTTTATGTGAAATTAGTTGGGTCGGCCGCATTTCAAAATATTTTATTTTGCAAATAGGAGAGAGAGAATGTATAAGTAAAATTAATTTGCTGATTCTCATCCGAAAGTGGACTCCTTAGTCGATGTACATCTTGAAACGATCGTACTTTAGGTGCTTACCCCCCAGGCCGATCGAGAAGCCTGAGTTGACACCGCGCGCGAGTATATATTGGTCGGCATAAGCCTTGATAATTGATGGGCATAAGCCCTGATGATAATTGGCGGGGCCATTGGTTTTTGAAATTCTCTCTCCTTTATAATGAAGAATGTGTATTGGCAGCTTGAAGCGACAGATGTGGCCTCATTCCTTGAATTTGTTTCAAAACCAAAACCTTAATCTTTTCTTCCTTCTTCTTCTCCTTCTTCCCCTCCTCCTTTCTTTCTCTCTCCTCTCTCTTCTTTCTCTCTCCTCTCTTTCTCTTTCTCTCCATTGTGCGTGAAGTGTTTGTGTGTGTGGCAAATGAGCCACCCCCCATATATATATATATATAGCCTAACTTTGAAAAAAAATCTTAGATTTTTTTTGGGACCAGTCAAACTGACTTCGATCGGTCAAAGTCGATTTGACCGGTCAAACTCACATTGACTTTGACCTTTTTTTTTTTAATAACTTTAGATGTAAAATTTTGAGAGACATTTTTATGTTAACAGATGTTCAACTATTCCTTTAGAATTTTAATAAATTATTTTAGGAGTAACCAAAATTTATTTCGAGGCCATTCTGTCGATTCAACCTGCAATGGTACAAATATATATATATAGAGAAAATGCTGAATTGAAATTAAAAAAATGCTAGATTGAAATGCGGGGCCCAACGTGGTTAATTCATAATTAAGATGATTCAATGTAATTAATATGAATATTACGGTCGGGCTGTTACAGCCTTCCCCCCTTAAAATAAGTTTCGTCCTCGAAACTTGCAATGTGAAAGAAACTCTTACCGTACCTCAAATAAGTATGGGAATTGGCTTTATTATGGTGACATGATATGATATAGATTTGGAACATAGTTACTGAGCTATGAGATGTGAGAATATTCTGTATATCTCCATGAACCGACCTATTTTGGTGTAAATCAGGTCGTCATTGCAATTTCTGTGCAGTGTGCACTTGGAGTGAAGCCTTTACGGTAGATTGTCCATATTATTTTTGAATTTCCTGTAAGATCTCATGAAGTTTGGTGGAGTATTTTGAATTTGGTGATTCTTAGAAGCATTTTTGAGTAATTGTATAAAGAGGTATAATGAAGATTGAGTGAGATTGATCATGCCCTCATTTTGTATATTTTAGGCCAAGTCATTGAATGGAAAAATAAGTATTCATGGACTTTTATGGAGCTTTTAGCTTGAAAAGAGGATAGATGTACAATTCGGGAGCTTGTTTATGAGGTTTACATTAATCATGGATCAAGAAAATACCAAGCTTAGTGAAGCTTAATAGCTTCTAGTGGATTCAATGACTCACTTGGGGTGGGGTTCTAGATAATATATGAGAAGGGGGGTTGTGACTTAGATTTGGCTTGTGTAAGCTCCTGTGAAACGTCTTAAATTAATATGTAGAGCGTACCTATGAATGAGAGCGGTAAGAATGGTGGTAATGTGAGTCATTGCCCATGAAAGAAATAAACAGAGAAGTCAAAATAATCAATAAGGGATGGTTCTAGAATGGCTAAAATAAAGATGGCTGTGAATTTTCAAGTGTTGCTATTTCACGCCTGTTGGTAGCTTTTGCTCTATGGTCATGGATTCAATTTCTTGAAGCTTGTTCCAATGAGTTCGAATGAACTGTTGTTTTGGGTACATCAATAGGTTCATCTGTTTTGTGTTTCAGGTTTGTTTGCGGTTTTTGAGTGTGTCTGATTGATATTTTTGGTATCCTAGATTTGAGTTTCGAAGCTGGGGTTAGAACACTGAGATGAGTTAATCGCGAATTAATGAAATTTCGTAGTACTATTAAAGGAACAAGTACAGAAAATAGATGGGATGAAAAATATACTCTTTAATTAAGAGCTTAAAGAGACCGGAAGATCAGCTTACATACAACAAGCATGACCTTGGTTAGAGGAGAATTGATGCAAGTCAATTAAATAGTAGGTTAAATGATTTTAACAATAACTTTGGATGGTTCTATGAATTAAGAAGTTGAAATTAGTGGTTGCTAGGCATTTGGAGATAAAGTGCACGATGAGGAAATGTTCATTAGAGATACTTATGTTGAAACTTCCACAGAGGACAATTCCTGTGTCATATCAGGGGCAGGTATGATCATTATTGTGTGCCTTCTCAATCTGATTAGGTAGTTAGAAGGTTGACTTGTAGCTCAAGGTGTGTTCTTTATGAAATATGGAATGGAATAAGAGAGGATTGGACTACTCAACAAGGTGACCGTTTAGCCACCATCAGTATGAAAAAGTCGATAGGCGAATGTGGATTTGAATGGGTAGGGTATAAAATAGTTAAAGTAAGCTTAAGTAAGATAACAAAATTACATGGAGAAGGCTGCGGCTATGCTTTGAAGGGCGAAATGTGACAGCAAGGAAATTGGTGGGGTTATAAAATATATATAATCGTGTTCTCGATGAAATGACGAAGAGAGAGATGAAAGTCAAAAGTATTACAATGTTGATAACCACTTAAAGTTTGAGCAAGAATGGGTTCAGTAGTTAACAATAGGTTTCAAGGACATAGCGGATAATGCTAGAAATAGGTACGAGCACCCTTAAAGAGCCATGATCTTCTAGAAGTATGAAATTAAAGAAGGGCCAGATATCGTTGATGAAGGCAAAGGTTAAGGATGAGACTAATATACCAAATATAAGAAATGATCGAACTAATAGCATTAGTGCAAGAACAAATTAATCAGTAAGGTTTCCTATGCCAATCAAGACCTATTAAGCGGATGCTGTGAAACAGCAAGGAAACGATGCTAGTACACAAATCAGGATGGTTAAGAATGAAGTGGATTAATGACTAGAAATATTTGAGAATGTTGCCGATGTAAGATTTGTAACGCAAGGAGCAGATGCCAGGTTTGGGAAACGATGGGTAATTCAATGTTACCATGATGTAGATGGAGTGAAAATAACTGTAAGCATAAATGATTTAGGCATGGGGGGCAATAAGAATGAAATAGTTCCAATCATTGATCATATAGGGACCAGAGCATTGCGCATATATCCGAAACCAGAACAGTAGGGGAATAGTCATCTATGTAATGATGGGATGTTAAGGGGAATAGTCATCTATGTAATGATGGGATGTTAAGGGGAAAATCACATGACTATTGAAATAATGATCACCGAAGATTGCAGAGGTAATTAGCGGAAGCATGAGAGAGATGTAACTCGCCATAATGGGAGGGATTCCCTTATAGACATTAAAGTCATGAGAAAATTCAATGAAGAAAATGATTAAATTCAATGAAGAAAATGATTGAATTCAATGAAGAAAATGATTGAATTCAATGAAGAAAATGATTGGTAATGAAGTATTGCTGTAACACTTAAATAGTTTCTGAAGGTTAGTGGACTCCCATTTAGATCAATACTGGGATTCAGGTTGATAAGGCTTCGAGGATTTGAAAAGCTCAAAGGCACATTGCTTCATAAGGTCCATGCAACAGACAGATATATGTATGCTTAACTCACTTCTTCAATTTCTGGCCAACATACTCTGTGATGCGTCAACAAGTGCCCCAGTGTTAAATTCCAATAGTTACTGTACTTATTATACTTTTCCAATGATTATTTATCGCCTAAAATCTTATTTACTCCTGGCGATTATAAATTATGGCTTCTAGAGTCTCCCACATTCAAAACAACAAGCCCATCGATATATTTGGTATATCCTCAAGCCTCTCCCCTACGGTTTCACTTTTATAGGTTATCGTCTTTTTTCTGATCCTTGTTAGTCCCAAGGGACTTGCTTATCAAATTATTTGATACTCCATAAGGCATAATCTTCCCCACATAAGTTATTTTGCTTAATCTTATGAGTATTGCTGAGTCCCTCAATACCTATGACCTGACTCAGCATAATAAGAGAAATTATTGATATCGTCTCCTTACAACCTCTTAATACTTATTCAACTCAATTTTCAACCCAAGCTTCTGTACATAATTAAACTTGTTCACTACAATTTGACATTTTCTTATAATACCCATAGAAATGTCTGAAAATATTTCCAAATGTTGCTGCTTGCTGGTCTACATTATGAAAAGATCATGATGTCCACTAAAACTTTTATTGGGAACACGGAGCATGATTCACATAGTAAGGTTCCTAAATCCTTAAAATTGCGTAATTCCAGGGCCTATTGAAAGCAAACTCCTCAAGCTATCACTAAACCATTCACGAATTTTTGATGTGCCAATTGATACCAATTTTCCCCCAAAGTAACCCTTGTTTCGGGTCTATTGATAGCTCAATAACCATATATTTGCAATCTTTTCTTCACATCATCATTCACTAAAATCACTCTTTAACTTATGTAGATTAGCATAAGCATCTTGATATTCCTTACCAATGTCAAAGATCACAAAATCTCATTTAAAACAACCAAAATCCATCATTACGTCCTAAACGTGCGTGATCAAGAACAACTTCAAACATTACTTGTTTTCAAGAGTCTTCTGAGATATGCCACCTAAAATCCATTCATGGTAATCTCCAGGTATCTGTAAATTTTGATTAATAGGTGTAGTCATCATCGACCCAACCACATTACAGAATTGGGAGTCTCTACAAGAGTTCTCCACCACACATTCCCGATGTTTCCTATGTTTATATCGCCTAAATTGAGGCTTACTTGTTTATATGATCTGGGTCAATGACCCTGATTTCAAAACG